>JAXIVJ010012944.1:25000-38731 GCA_036785665.1 Chirona hameri
GGTCCGTCGGTCCGTCGGTCCGTCGGTCCGTCGGTCCGTCGGTCCGTCGGTCCGTCGGTCCGTCGGTCCGTCGGTCCGTCGGTCCGTCGGTCCGTCGGTCCGTCGGTCCGTCGGTCCGTCGGTCCGTCGGTCCGTCGGTCCGTCGGTCCGTCGGTCCGTCGGTCCGTCGGTCCGTCGGTCCGTCGGTCCGTCGGTCCGTCGGTCCGTCGGTCCGTCGGTCCGTCGGTCCGTCGGTCCGTCGGTCCGTCGGTCCGTCGGTCCGTCGGTCCGTCGGTCCGTCGGTCCGTCGGTCCGTCGGTCCGTCGGTCCGTCGGTCCGTCGGTCCGTCGGTCCGTCGGTCCGTCGGTCCGTCGGTCCGTCGGTCCGTCGGTCCGTCGGTCCGTCGGTCCGTCGGTCCGTCGGTCCGTCGGTCCGTCGGTCCGTCGGTCCGTCGGTCCGTCGGTCCGTCGGTCCGTCGGTCCGTCGGTCCGTCGGTCCGTCGGTCCGTCGGTCCGTCGGTCCGTCGGTCCGTCGGTCCGTCGGTCCGTCGGTCCGTCGGTCCGTCGGTCCGTCGGTCCGTCGGTCCGTCGGTCCGTCGGTCCGTCGGTCCGTCGGTCCGTCGGTCCGTCGGTCCGTCGGTCCGTCGGTCCGTCGGTCCGTCGGTCCGTCGGTCCGTCGGTCCGTCGGTCCGTCGGTCCGTCGGTCCGTCGGTCCGTCGGTCCGTCGGTCCGTCGGTCCGTCGGTCCGTCGGTCCGTCGGTCCGTCGGTCCGTCGGTCCGTCGGTCCGTCGGTCCGTCGGTCCGTCGGTCCGTCGGTCCGTCGGTCCGTCGGTCCGTCGGTCCGTCGGTCCGTCGGTCCGTCGGTCCGTCGGTCCGTCGGTCCGTCGGTCCGTCGGTCCGTCGGTCCGTCGGTCCGTCGGTCCGTCGGTCCGTCGGTCCGTCGGTCCGTCGGTCCGTCGGTCCGTCGGTCCGTCGGTCCGTCGGTCCGTCGGTCCGTCGGTCCGTCGGTCCGTCGGTCCGTCGGTCCGTCGGTCCGTCAGTCCGTCAGTCCGTCAGTCCGTCAGTCCGTCAGTCCGTCAGTCCGTCAGTCCGTCAGTCCGTCAGTCCGTCAGTCCGTCAGTCCGTCAGTCCGTCAGTCCGTCAGTCCGTCAGTCCGTCAGTCCGTCAGTCCGTCAGTCAGTCGGTATTTCGGTCGGTATACGTCTGTCTTTCTGTTTTTGTTTTCTCGTATTGTTTTTATATCGCAGGAAGGTGGTGGTCCTGCCCTCGCCCTATACAGTTACGGTTAACGCTGGCGTCTGGCGTTTATTTCGCCTCGCGCCTGGCGTTGAAGCCTTTTAATTGATAATGTGTACTTTTGTTTCAGGCGAAGAGACAAGAAGAGCAGTGCTGCTGGGCGAGCTAAAGCTCCGAACTTGCGAAACGTCTCTAAAACGTGTGAGCTACCGGCACATCGCTGGCATGTGCCGGTAAGCAGATTGCATCACCGTCCAGGGACCTGTCTTCTGCTCTGAGGGTGATGCTCTGTGTGCCTTGAATTGGGAGGGAGGATCCCCGGTTCGGTCGCTAGGTTTACACTTGGAAGAACTCATACGGTCAAATTATCTGATCTTGCTTGACCTTAGTGACTAAATGTGTATGTCATCATGTTCTTTGTTTGTGTTTTTTCTTAATGGTGTTCAATTTTACTCCGGTTATTATTTTACTCTTTTATTTATTTGATTAAATTTATATTTTATTATTTTACACTATAATGTTAGGTTTTTGCATCATGGATGTAAACTGGCCAACGTATATACGTTTGCCATTTTACATCATGATGCAAAAACCTAAAATTGTAGAATAATAAAATATAAATATAATCAAATAAATAATAGTGGTCAAATATCCAACTATAGTTGGATATTTCATATTGACCTGCATCTTTAGAACCCGTGTCCTGACGATCGTACACAAAATCGAAATGAGCGCCAAAGATAACCCCAATGCTATTTTGAAGCGAATCTGAGTGGGTGTGTTATACATTTCTCCCTTTCGTTAGCGATTTGTGCTGGAATTTCCCGTATTTGTGTCACAATATGCAGTGTTACACAATATGCAATACACATATTGCATATGTGCATACACTGCATACACAATATGCAGTGTAAATTCTGACGGCCAACAGGAATTGCGCGATCGGGTGGTGAGGTCAGGACCGGCGCAACAAGCTCTGCTTAGCGTGGGTCCTGACCTCGGAAATCCATCCATACAAAACATTCGGACTAAATAAAATAAAAATAAAAGTGTTGCACCCTGGAATGCGCCCGTTAGCAATGGCCTATTGTTTGTGATGAAATATACGTTGAACTGCTATTGAACTGTGTGTTTAAACCCATAGAGGGTGTGCCGGTAAACCAGGCATCTGTAAACCCTCTAGGGGTTGCCTGGTAAGCTTCGACACGGTTTAGTACTACACCTAGGAGTGGTTTTAGGGTAAACCTTTAAATGGTTTTGGAGTAAACCCTTTTTTAACCAAAACCCTTCAGTGGTTTACCGATAAGGGTTTAATGACAAACCTCTGGCTGGTTTAGTATTAAAGGTTTATAACCTAAACCTTCTGGAGGGCTTAAAAAGTGTTGTCACATTGAATAGGAGAAACTAAACCCCGGGGAGGTTTACTCAGGGGTTTTGAAACCAGTAAGGGGACTTGATTTTGTTCAGTGTATGTTTGTAGGTGGCTGTAGATCATCATGGTTTTGAGGTGTTGATTGTTTAGCAAAGAATGTGTTCAGAAGTTCGGCTTTTCTTTGTCGTTGACAGTTAGCTCGCCATTGACTTTTACGAGTGTTGGAATCATGCTCCTTTTGCTCCTGCCGAGAAGCTTTTTTAGGGTTTGGTGATACATATGAGGGTTTTGTTTGCATTCAGTTAGTCCCTGTACTTGTTCTCTAATGTAGGTTTCCTTGAGACGTTTGTTTAGGTCTGTGACATAATTCCTTTGTTGTTTCCACTTGTTCCAGTTGTAGTCTGTGGGTCGTTTCTTGACAGTCTGGAAAAGTCTGTCACAAATTCTTATTTGTCGCCGTTGTTCTGAGGTCAGCCAGGGTTTGTCAGAATGTCTCACAAGTACTGTCTTTTTAGGTGTTGCCTGTGTAGCTGCTGATATCTCTGTCCCAGTGGAGTCCCTGGCTGCAATGACAATGTCTTGGTTTAATATGGTATCCCAGTCAGCTGTTATTAGCAAGTCTGTTAATAATTCGGGGTTGAGTCTTGAATAGTCCCAGAAGGTTTTGTATGATGTCTGTTTTATCGGGTTGTCTATGTTAATTGTGGCATATATGGGCAAATGGTCAATTCCTGAGAACGATGAGAGTGTCCCAGAGTCAAGGACATTGTCTGGGTTGGATACTATCAGTAGATCTCTTAGATTAGCCACAGTGTTTGAAATGCGAGTTGGTTCTGTTATGAGTTGTTCTAAGTTGAGGGATTCTATTGTGTTGGAGAAAAGATAATCTAAACTGGTCAAACCACTATGCAATAACTGATTCCTTTGTTGTAAAAATATGTTACCTACATTGAAGTCTCCCAGTATTAATGTGTTTTTGGGATTGTGTTGCTGGACATTTAGGATATTGTCACTTGGTTTTTCCAAACAAATCTGTAATGGAATTCTTTGGTCAGATTTGGGGGCAAGTATACAACACAAATGATGAAAACATCTGATTTTATCTTTGTTCTACACCATATCCATTCAAACTCATCTGAATCCAATTCTGACAGATGTTTTACTGGTAGATTCTCTTTTACATATACAGCAACACCACCTCCATGTCTAGTTCTATGTCGTGTTATTGGGCTATGGTAACCTGTCAGCTGGTAAACAGTTGGGCTGATCTCAGAGTCAAGTTTAGTTTCTGTCAAGAGAAGTATATCAAGTCTTTGAGTGTGTGCAAATACAGATAGGTCATCAATTCTGTTTGGTGAAGTTATGCTGTTTATGTTTGCATCTGCTAATGTCAAATGTCTGTCCGAGTCCCCTGAACCTGGATCCAATCATCCAATCAATCATTCTATACATCCAATCAGTAGCAGGAGCTGGATATTGAGCAAGATGTATTAGTTTGCCAACAGACTGTATTTTATTACTGTGATGCAAGAGGACTGGATGAAGGATGGTTTGGCCATCGCTCAGACTCACCCATGGTCCTAAAATGATAGCAGGGTCCTAAAGAAGAGGCTGTGGCAGGAGGTCCCGCTGAGGCAGGTGGGAGTCGGTCTGGATGGTCCTGGAGATTACAGTGGGAGCATTCCGATGAGAGAGTACCGTCCAGCCGCCCGAACACAAACAGAGCATGAAACACAGAAGTCATAACAGATGAGGGCTCAATCACGAGATGGGTAGGAGGTCAGTGGTCCGTCATTAGATGCACAGCAGGAGAAAACATTGTGAAGTTAATTGTTCAGCTAAATATTGTGTAGGTATCATCTTTTCAGTCACATTTGTTCTAGTGGATGGAGCAAGTGCTCAGGCAAGATTGACAAAATGACGGAAATTAAATGATGTTGACATATATATGGGATTACAGTATACTAATCATTACATTCACTATGCACACTACTCAGACTAAGAAAACAAATAGTATAGAGCAAATGCTCTTTTATATTTATAGGGAACTTCAGTAACTAACAAAGGAACACACTCACACCTTCAGTCCACCAAAGAACACACACCTATAGTTCACCGAAGAACACACACCTACAGTCCACCAAAGAACACACCTACTGTCCACCAAAGAACACACACCTACAGTCCACCAAAGAACACACACCTACAGTCCACCAAAGAACACACACCTACAGTCCACCAAAGAACTCACACCTGCAGTCCACCAAAGAACACACACCTACTGTCCACCAAAGAACACACACCTACAGTCCATCAGATTGGTGACTTAGGAAAAGAACGAGGCATCCAGAACTAACTCTAGGCAGTGTATAGTGCCCTGCTCTAGGCAATGACAAACTAGAAAATAAAAATACTATACTCACACCTAACACCAGTGCAGTGGCAAGTGCCCAAATGAGAAACACTTGCTGTATTGCCCGTATTGCCCTACGTGTTTACACTTTCATTGTCCTGCGTGCGGTACATTTGTCGAAAATGGCAGCATCTGCAAAGTTGGCAGCACTGGATTTCGGAAAATCCTTTTACTTTGCCGATTGGAAGGTTTTACATACGTGAACATTATTAAACTTCACCGGAGCAATCCGTGAGTGTCCGCCGCTGCCGTGTTGTCCCAGGAAGCCCGCTCCGCCGTCGGCTCACTTCCGAGCTCCTGGATTCGCCTTGCCCGTTGCTGTCGTCCAACCGTCCTTCTCGGTAGCGGCGGTAGCTGCCGCCGCCGCCGCCGCCGCCGCCGCCGCTGGTTCACGCCCGGTGTTGGTGTCAGGCGGAGTCTGTTTCTGCTCCCCGTTGGCGAGCCTCTGGATGTCGTTGATGGTTTTGATGACCTTGGTCGGCGAGTTCTCCGAGACCCTGATTTTCATGGTGCATCCGTCAGTCCAGGCTGCCCAGATCTTCCCTTCTCTTCGTAGTTGACGAGCGGTGTACATCACACGCTGGTTTTCTTGGGTCAGATTTTCGGCCAGGAACAGTTCCTTTACCGACTCTGCTGTGAACGTAGAGGTTCTTGGGACCACCGCTTTCCTGAGGTTTTTCCTGGCTGCCCATAGCTCTCCTCTCTTCTAGAAAGAGACGAACTTAACTAGGATGGTTCGTGGCTTGGTGTTCCCTCTTGGACGTCCGAGTCGGTGAGCCCTGTCTATGTCCGAAGAGGACAGCTTGACTCCAGCCAGTTTGGCTATTTCTATAGCTACTTTCACTGGCTGCTCACCTTCAGTCTCGGGTACTCCGGCGATGTTCAGTATATTGCGTCGGGAGTAATGTTCGATGTCGTTTATGGCTTGTTGCTGCTGCTGCAACTTGCCGTTCAAGCTGCTCTATCTTATTGTCGCGTTTTTCAAGCTCCTGCTTAATACACGGATCTAACAGGTTTTCGCGTAGCGACTTCATCAGATCCGCGTCTTGAAAGCAGGCGAGCAGTAATACTTTCAGCTCATCTGGCTGCATGTTGTCCTTTTCCTCCAGAACTTTCCTGAAAGTGTACTTATCACTTTCAAGCACTTTACAATGTCAGCTTGTGTAGACCACTGGCACTCCACCGTCAGTTCAGCACTCTATTGCGAACGATCGGTAGCCGGCCGGCGCTCGCCCCGGGTCTCAATCACTGTCAGCTGGACTGGTCGGGGAGCCTCGGGCGCGCGATCCGCTCGGCACGGTGACCTGGGGTCGAGGTAATGCTCCTTGTTAGGTTTGGAACTATTGATTGGCCTGTATATGTACCAATGGGGTGGGGGACAGGTAGTGGGTTTTTACAAATAACAAATTCAGCATATTTTTCTCGATTGTTCGATATACTTCTCACACACATCTTAGACCGTCTTCTGTCCTAAAACTTCCTCTTAAAGGGAATAGTCGACCTTGGATCTGGTATTAACCATTATGGTATACACCAGCTATCTAGTTTAAAGGGAATAACCCTCTTTATAGGTTTTTTTGAATTGAGATAACAGAATTGTAGCTTAGATATAGAAATCATATAATCCACGGTTCGTTTATTCCACAACTCTACCTCAACGGCTCTAGAGCAGTTATTCGAACGACCCGACATAGTTTATACCAGATGGCTGGTATATACCAGATTTATTTATAACAGACCAAGATGGAGACTTCCATACCAGATGGCTGGTTTATACCAGAAAGGTTTATACCAGATCCAAGGTCGACTATTCCCCCCTCTCATATTTTTTAAACACTCTTCATTTTGTTTGTGACGTCACGGCATTCGTGATTTGTGACGGCACTTTTGATTTTCACTATGGTCGTGACGTCACAACTACAAGGATATGAGCTTAATTGTTTTAGTTTTTAATCATTTTTGAGTTCATTTCACATTTTTTATAATAAAAATATTTACATTATTTTTATAAAAAAATCCTTTTTATGAACCCAAAAAATTGGTACCTTATAAAATTGTCCCCCACCCCATTAAGAGCTGTGCTTTATAACCTTTATAGTAACAATTTTCGCGTGGCGGCTTTATTTCTCCATTTTTGATGTATACATAATAAACTTTCCTCGTGGAAGTTCTTTGCAGTAACCATGGCAACCATTGCAACCAAAGGATCTATGCGTTACTGTTGTGAATATTTCCATTTGGAAAGAAAAATACGATATATTTACTTTTCATTCAATAAAACATTACTTTTAATAAGAAACATAGACCATATTTGTGTTATAAGATGTTATAAGCGTTATAAGATGGAAATAAAATAGTTTATCTACCATCTACTCTACAGGAGCAAGTTATCTAAGTTGTCATAGGGCCTTGCATCTAAGTAATAAAGCAAATCACCTCTAAGTAAATTGACAGCTGGCAACCGTCTACAAAATCAGCGCAACTGTTGAAAAATGACGCATAAGCAATAATCATTCGTCTCATCTATCGGTTGAAGTCACTATTTTCCATCGTATTAAAGCTTTATTTCATCAATAAAATAATTAATCCGAAGTGTGTCTACAAACAAATACTGTACATCATCTGCTCAGCATTACGTCGTTGCCGAAAAACAAAGAAAATGCCCGATCAGCCTGCAACTGACAAGGATCCTGTGGGATTGAGTGCTCGGGGTTATAACTCTCCAGAATCGACATTTCCACAATCTTCTGCCCGAAAACGAGGACCCAAGCTGGGAAAATGCGAGCCCTACCGACCGGACCCTGTCGGTCCGAGGCCAGTCGCCACCTTCGTGCGATTTGCGCCAACGTCCTGCTTTGACCATGAATGCATCAAAGTCGACAGAGAAAATAGTGTAAGTAATGCAAGGTAATTATCTAAATTGTAAATATCGTAGAAGGCAAAGTATAAATCAACAACAATGTGCTGAGTTATATATGTACCGACTACCGAGCATCAACATTGATGTGTGTAAGCCGTACGTAGTTCGGTAAAGCATTTCGAGTGCACCACTCTAATGGCAATGCATTAGTGAATGATTCAATGATATCCGAAACATGCAGATGAATGAAAACGAACGAACAGACGAACAATTTAAATATCGGGGCATGGCGTTGTCTGATGTCTATAGTATCCGTGTGTTAATTACATTCACTATCCGCTTGTATTACAGACGGTGGATATCGAATGTGGAGCTGCCAACGGAAAACTTCTATGCTCCAGAAAAGGCTTCAAGGCACCTACCACCACTCTAAACCGAAAGTTCTTATCATTTGGCGCTGATATGGTGTTTCTCAATGCAAGTCAAGATTACATGTTTACTCATACTATGGAGGATATGGTCGATAAGTAAATATATGACTCATACGCATTCACAACGACATATGTGCATGCATATTCTCCTAACAACAACTCGGGGCGCCGCGTACCGTTGCGACCCACACATTTGAACATTTAGCAATATTTCAGAATTTGACGATTTTCTAAAAAAAAATGCACTCTGGTTAAATATGTTGATTTGACGCTGTTACAGCTCAGTAAAGTTCGAATATAATTCACAACCACTCACTGGGTTTGCCATTATCTGAACGTACCGTCATGATAATGTCATATCTGTAATCACATCTGACCAGAACAATCATGCTGATTTACGGCCACTTTGATGATTTATCCTCAGGTTCACAAAGCCAACAACAGCAATGCCAGACGGAAACAAAATAATAGCTTCTGCATAGAGTCGAGTTGTTGACAGGGGCGGAGCCAGGGGAGGACAAAGGGGCCAAGACCCCCCCCCCCCCCCACAGGTCCTGAAACTATGATTCCCCCCCCCAACGGTTGGACGTACAGTTGTAAAAATTGCCTTTGCAGTAGTCAAAATCCAGCTATCCACAGTGAAAAACTTCGTAAAATTTTGCGCCGTTTCGCGGCATGACACAAAATACCCAATTGCTTATACAAATTTGGAAAATGGGAAAAATAATTCATTAGGTGTCTGTCAAAGTCTCTTCTTGGCGGTACCTACTTGCTAGCCCCAGGGTCCACTCCTTTCATAAAATATTAACTTTCAAGCGGGCTACATGTTTAGTCAGCTGAGTTCCGAAAAAAGGCGACGCGAACGCAAAGACGCGGACATCGGCACCCGGAAGCTGCTCCAGCGGTTCCCAACTTGCTGGACCGAAGAGCTAATAGTGGGACCAGGCCAGTACCATCTCCCCAAGCCATCTCGCCCCAGGCTCCTCCAGATGCGCAGGGACCATTCATGTGCAGAAAAGTCGTTCTGCCTCTTGCTGCTTTCAAACGATTTGCACTGAATTACCAGTTGTTTGTTACAGTTCGGTACATATGTATACAGTAGTTATTATCATATGTACTATTGAGCGCTGACTGCCACCGGTTATCGTGATTTACTATCCGAGGAATATGTATCTGAAAAACTACCTTAATTTCAAAATGTTTTCATCATACCGAGATGTGTAACCAGGAATAGGGGTTACCTGAGGCTTGGCTCCACTCACGGTCTGATTCCAATATGAAAATTTCGTTTTCCACGACCTAAGATCAAAATTTTCACGCCGTTTCGTGGCGTCACATCGGTGGCCATCGTCGTCATAACGAAGCGATCACCATCGTCTTCGGTTCGTTGTAACGGTGAATTGAATGAATAACATGTTTCGCTTCTTATTCTCTACAAGGTCCACCTCCTATGTTTCTGGGTTTTAGAAGGCAAATCCGTAAACAATCGCGCCGCTTCATGGCGCTAAATAACAAGTACCTGCCATAACATGGAAATCCACATTAAAATGCGGCAATGGCTTAAATACACGCATTAACAAAATTGGGGTACATTTTTTTCGTCATTTCAGCCGACCCCCCCCCCCCCCCCCCCACACACACACACACACTCACAAATTATCGGCGACGCCCCTGGGTACAGCTGACAATTGACATAGTTTTGCTCAGTGTATGGCAATGTCGGAACAATACAAACTGCAAACTGACAGCTTTCCTTTTTTCGATATCCAAAAAGGTCGAAAAGCTATACAAAAAAAAAAAATCATTAGAAATCGTGTGGTTGCAAACTAAAGTGGCCCAAATCCGTGAAGAAATTCCAAATTGGGGGTAGGTAAGGTCCGCTAAAAACGGTTTGCCTCCCTCTCCCCCCCCCAAAAAAAGCGTCCGGCTGAATCCGCCGTTGGTTGTTGATGAGTTCCATGTTTCAGGGCTTTGAACGGCTTCAGTGGCACAGTCATGGTTTGTGGACCGGTTGCTTCGGGCAAAACCTATACGATGTTCTCGCCAGGTGAAAAATACCCAGTAAGCATGCGATTCATATGGCAAATCACAGACTAAGAGCATGATAAATTTCGTTTTGATACAACTTGTTTTATCAACGCATAGGCAGCTAGTATCACGCACAAACATGACTATAAATATTTTACTTTGATTTGTATTCCATTTTTTCTCTCCTATTTCTTGGGTCACATGTATACACTGCCAATGTGTTATGCTTTTCAGATTGCTTCAGGCCTGATACAACTGTACAGTACAATTTAGGAGGATTCGGCTCCTTCACAATGCATTCGCGTCACCTACTTCCTACAGTACAATTTAGGAGGATTCGGCTCCTTCACAATGCATTCGCGTCACCTACTTCCTACAGTACAATTTAGGAGGATTCGGCTCCTTCACAATGCATTCGCGTCACCTACTTCCTACAGTACAATTTAGGAGGATTCGGCTCCTTCATAATGCATTCGCGTCACCTACTTCCTACAGTACAATTTAGGAGGATTCGGCTCCTTCATAATGCATTCGCGTCACCTACTTCCTACAGTACAATTTAGGAGGATTCGGCTCCTTCATAATGCATTCGCGTCACCTACTTCCTACAGTACAATTTAGGAGGATTCGGCTCCTTCATAATGCATTCGCGTCACCTACTTCCTACAGTACAATTTAGGAGGATTCGGCTCCTTCATAATGCATTCGCGTCACCTACTTCCTACAGTACAATTTAGGAGGATTCGGCTCCTTCATAATGCATTCGCGTCACCTACTTCCTACAGTACAATTTAGGAGGATTCGGCTCCTTCATAATGCATTCGCGTCACCTACTTCCTACAGTACAATTTAGGAGGATTCGGCTCCTTCATAATGCATTCGCGTCACCTACTTCCTACAGTACAATTTAGGAGGATTCGGCTCCTTCATAATGCATTCGCGTCACCTACTTCCTACAGTACAATTTAGGAGGATTCGGCTCCTTCATAATGCATTCGCGTCACCTACTTCCTACAGTACAATTTAGGAGGATTCGGCTCCTTCATAATGCATTCGCGTCACCTACTTCCTACAGTACAATTTAGGAGGATTCGGCTCCTTCATAATGCATTCGCGTCACCTACTTCCTACAGTACAATTTAGGAGGATTCGGCTCCTTCATAATGCATTCGCGTCACCTACTTCCTACAGTACAATTTAGGAGGATTCGGCTCCTTCACAATGCATTCGCGTCACCTACTTCCTACAGTACAATTTAGGAGGATTCGGCTCCTTCATAATGCATTCGCGTCACCTACTTCCTACAGTACAATTTAGGAGGATTCGGCTCCTTCATAATGCATTCGCGTCACCTACTTCCTACAGTACAATTTAGGAGGATTCGGCTCCTTCATAATGCATTCGCGTCACCTACTTCCTACAGTACAATTTAGGAGGATTCGGCTCCTTCATAATGCATTCGCGTCACCTACTTCCTACAGTACAATTTAGGAGGATTCGGCTCCTTCATAATGCATTCGCGTCACCTACTTCCTACAGTACAATTTAGGAGGATTCGGCTCCTTCATAATGCATTCGCGTCACCTACTTCCTACAGTACAATTTAGGAGGATTCGGCTCCTTCATAATGCATTCGCGTCACCTACTTCCTACAGTACAATTTAGGAGGATTCGGCTCCTTCATAATGCATTCGCGTCACCTACTTCCTACAGTACAATTTAGGAGGATTCGGCTCCTTCATAATGCATTCGCGTCACCTACTTCCTACAGTACAATTTAGGAGGATTCGGCTCCTTCATAATGCATTCGCGTCACCTACTTCCTACAGTACAATTTAGGAGGATTCGGCTCCTTCATAATGCATTCGCGTCACCTACTTCCTACAGTACAATTTAGGAGGATTCGGCTCCTTCATAATGCATTCGCGTCACCTACTTCCTACAGTACAATTTAGGAGGATTCGGCTCCTTCATAATGCATTCGCGTCACCTACTTCCTACAGTACAATTTAGGAGGATTCGGCTCCTTCATAATGCATTCGCGTCACCTACTTCCTACAGTACAATTTAGGAGGATTCGGCTCCTTCATAATGCATTCGCGTCACCTACTTCCTACAGTACAATTTAGGAGGATTCGGCTCCTTCATAATGCATTCGCGTCACCTACTTCCTACAGTACAATTTAGGAGGATTCGGCTCCTTCATAATGCATTCGCGTCACCTACTTCCTACAGTACAATTTAGGAGGATTCGGCTCCTTCATAATGCATTCGCGTCACCTACTTCCTACAGTACAATTTAGGAGGATTCGGCTCCTTCATAATGCATTCGCGTCACCTACTTCCTACAGTACAATTTAGGAGGATTCGGCTCCTTCATAATGCATTCGCGTCACCTACTTCCTACAGTACAATTTAGGAGGATTCGGCTCCTTCATAATGCATTCGCGTCACCTACTTCCTACAGTACAATTTAGGAGGATTCGGCTCCTTCATAATGCATTCGCGTCACCTACTTCCTACAGTACAATTTAGGAGGATTCGGCTCCTTCATAATGCATTCGCGTCACCTACTTCCTACAGTACAATTTAGGAGGATTCGGCTCCTTCATAATGCATTCGCGTCACCTACTTCCTACAGTACAATTTAGGAGGATTCGGCTCCTTCACAATGCATTCGCGTCACCTACTTCCTACAGTACAATTTAGGAGGATTCGGCTCCTTCATAATGCATTCGCGTCACCTACTTCCTACAGTACAATTTAGGAGGATTCGGCTCCTTCATAATGCATTCGCGTCACCTACTTCCTACAGTACAATTTAGGAGGATTCGGCTCCT
Organism: Chirona hameri; assembly: GCA_036785665.1. Lineage (NCBI taxonomy): Eukaryota > Metazoa > Arthropoda > Thecostraca > Balanomorpha > Balanidae > Chirona > Chirona hameri. The sequence goes on from JAXIVJ010012944.1 coordinate 38,159, forward strand.
TCATAATGCATTCGCGTCACCTACTTCCTACAGTACAATTTAGGAGGATTCGGCTCCTTCATAATGCATTCGCGTCACCTACTTCCTACAGTACAATTTAGGAGGATTCGGCTCCTTCATAATGCATTCGCGTCACCTACTTCCTACAGTACAATTTAGGAGGATTCGGCTCCTTCATAATGCATTCGCGTCACCTACTTCCTACAGTACAATTTAGGAGGATTCGGCTCCTTCATAATGCATTCGCGTCACCTACTTCCTACAGTACAATTTAGGAGGATTCGGCTCCTTCATAATGGCATTCGCGTCACCTACTTCCTACAGTACAATTTAGGAGGATTCGGCTCCTTCATAATGCATTCGCGTCACCTACTTCCTACAGTACAATTTAGGAGGATTCGGCTCCTTCATAATGCATTCGCGTCACCTACTTCCTACAGTACAATTTAGGAGATTCGGCTCCTTCATAATGCATTCGCGTCACCTACTTCCTACAGTACAATTTAGGAGGATTCCGGCTCCTTCATAATGCATTCGCGTCCACCTACTTCCTACTAGTACAATTTAGGAGGA
>JAXIVJ010012945.1:0-38730 GCA_036785665.1 Chirona hameri
CCTTCACCGTAGTGGGAATCGTTTTTTCGATATCGAAACGAAAAATAATCGAAAACAATATAAGTGAAAATTCAACTAAAGGGGCTCCAGATGTGAATTTCATCGTATCCAACCATCACAACAATAGCTACTTATCGTAGGAAAAATAATTTTGACAGTTCAAAACAGTAGGCACACTCCCTTTAATCTGATAGGTTTATTCTCTCACACACGGTCACGATTTATACGGAAAGAAAAACAATCGATACAGGGATCACAAGTCAAAGCACAAACAACCTGTGGTGCGGGTCGTCCTAGGCACTGCGGAGTCCGGTCGGTCGGAAACGGGTTTTGTCCCGATTGGATGCAGAGTAGGAGTGGATGAAAACGTTTGGCCCCGCAGCCCTGATCCACGATTGTGTGGTCGGAGTCATGAATGGGAACCGACCAAAGGTCATCGCCTATCCAGTCCACGTCCCTACCCACTCAAGTTCTTCACCCCTTCTGCACCTGGTCCTCTTGCTACCGGGCCATTCCACGTCAAATCGAACAACAAATTTCCAGACCCCCTCCAATTTGGACGCAAATTTGTACACCTGTAGTGTCAAGTGAAAGAAACATACACATCCACTTTTAGGTCCGGATGACCTCGAGGGTCATATTTAGAAGTCATCAAAGGTCACGATTTTTTTTGCGTACTTTATATCAATCAAACGCCTATATCTTTTATGCTAATGGACTTAGTGGAATACAACTAATATCAAGTGCTCCACAGGTTGGACCATTCGGAAATAGGGGTACAATTTTATTTGACCTCAATATGACCTTTGACCTGACGAGGTCAAACTCATACAATGTATTTTTCTATAAGTTTGCCTGCTCGTAACTAGTCCAAACTTGGAAGACCAAATGAACGTAACATCTTATAAGAATGTGAAAAAAGAATGGCGGACACTTTTCAACTTTTTGAGATACCGCCCTTAGAGTATGGTAAGGAAGTGAAACGGAGCAATCCCCAGATGATATTTCCATGTCGCTTGCCACAATGTCGGTTTATTTGGCCCGATTGACGTGCAATTTGGTGGGTAGCTTACGTTTGAAGAATTCAATCACTTTCCGAGTTTCCAGCTTGACCTGACCTCTCAAGACCTAGCATGACCTAGGAATAGTGTATGTCCAACAGATACGTATTACCTATAGGTAATACGGTGTTCTATAGATGTTCAGGAGCATATCACATATGCACAGGTGTTAGCAGGCGACATTTATGGTTTCCATTGACATCATGACCACGAATGACCTTTTCAGAGGTCAACCGAGGTCACTGACCTCTGATGACCTGAGATTACTTTTTTGGTCTCGGGAAGTTTCTAGGACATTTTAGGACGCTGATTTCAAATTTGGAATCCATTTTACATTATTGTATATTCCACTGGGGTCATGCACTTGACACGTCAACCGAGGTCACTGACCTCCGATGACCTGAGATTACATTTTTGGACTCTGATAGCTTCTAGGACATTTTGTGACACATATTTTGCATAATATTATACATATAATTATATCAAATGGATTCCAAATTTGAAATCAGCATCCTAAAAATGTCCTAAAAACCTCCAGAGGCCAACACAAATCACCTCAGGTCATGAAAGGTCAGTGACCTCGGTTGACCTCTGAAAAGGTCATCCGGGGTCATGATGTCAATGGAAACCATAAATGTCGCCTGCTAACACTTGTGCATATGTGATATGCTCCTGAACATCTATAGAACACCCGGTATTACCTATAGGTAATACGTATCTGTGGGACATACACTATTCCTAGGTCATGCTAGGTCATGAGAGGTCAGGTCAAGCTGAAAACTAGGAAAGTGATTGCATTCTTCAAACGTAAGCTACCCACCAAATTTCACGTCAATCGGGCCAAAGAAACCGACATTATGGCGAGCGACATGGAAATAGTCTCGGGGGCATTGCTCCGTTTCACTTCCTTACCATACTCAAAGGGCGGTATCTCAAAAAGTTAAAAAGTGACTGCCATTCTTTTTCGCACATTCTTAGAGGATGTTACGTTCATGTATTCTGCCAAGTTATTCGAGGGTCGACATACTTGAACTTGACAGAGTCGACATAACAGACAATAACAGACAATGGCTCCAGCGATGAACTATACGATCGGACACACCCCAAGACATCACCCAAATAAAATCACTTTACTTAGATATCGAGGCCACACCATCACCAGCCATCAGAGGTATCCCTCACCGGGTGGCAGGTGTCATATGCAGTATGCACCCACCATGACTAGTAGCGGGGCCGGGACACGATCGTACCTGTCCGTCCTGTCCGGGTGGCGCGTTCGACAGCTGGTAGGGCGTGTTGAAGTAGTGTTGCTGCTCCTCGGAGCGCAGCAGCACGCGGCCGTCGCGCACCAGCAGGAAGCCCGAGTCGCCGATGTTGGCCGCGTGCAGGTAGCCGGTCTCGCGACTGAACACCACCACACAGGCGGTGCTGCTGTGCCGACGATCGGCTCCTTGCTGTCCATGAGTTCGCTGTAGGCGCGCGCCAGCAGCTGGGCAGGCAGGTGGGTGCGGAACGCGCCGGCGGTCACGACGCGCTCACAAGGCGCGCATCAGACCGTCACTGAACGTGCCCGGGTCCACGCCGTACTGCCGCCAGCCGCCGACGCCGTCCGCCACGCCTGCGCCATAGACGAAGGGTCAGCGGCTGACAGGGACAGGCTCGCAGAATAGGGGAGAGGACCCATAATGTGCCCACAACTCACAAGTAATGGCTGCATACATACATACACATTAAGATGTAGTATGAGTATTGCTTTTTTTCTGGAAAAATAGGCTGTATAAACTTCAAGCTGGTATGCATATGCATATTATTTGGATATTATTTGTGAAAACCTTTGCAAAGAGCACATTTAGAGACAACATACTATAATTGCACCATAGCCCATAGGTGTGCACATTTAGGACACCCACAATGCCACAGCACTTTTGCATTGTACTTTATAATTGCATAGTGCATACATGCAATCTGAAACTGTAGTTCAAGCAAACATATTTACAAGAAACAGCTCTATTGGCCAGAAACAAGACTAGGTCATGGGGTATCTGAATGCAAAAAGGAGCATTTAATTATGTAAGAACTACAGGAAAATCAGTGTCCATAAAAAATCAGTGTCCACAATCTGTACATATTAATGTCCAGATTGCACATCTCTCAGGTTAACCACTCTTCTTCCTGAATTGCCAAATGGACAATTTGAGCTTTATCCTTTGAATACTCAGGAGATGATGAAATCAATATGTTGATATTGGTCCAACAATATTCCAGAGAAAATTATGAGTCAAGTTCATTGGCATTCATCAAAGTCTCAGTAACTCATCAAATCATATCACTCAGAAACTGAATAGTGAATATACCACCCAAAACCAAATCAGATCATATCACTCAGGAACTGAATACACCATACACCACCCAAAACCAAAGTGTTTTATTTTTGTATAGATACCTATGTTTTTTTATTGAGCTATTTCAGCATCACAAACTTCTTACTGAATCAACTCAGAATTGTTTTGGAACCTTTTGTGACCAGAATTGACTCATTTCTTCAATCAGATCATGAATACATGAGCCTCAAATGAGACATTGCCAGTTGTTGGTAGGTTCAGGTTATGAGTGCCTAGTTTACTTCATGCCTCTTTAGACACCAGCTAGATAACTATCACACCAAACTCATCACATGACATCAGGTCAGTAGAACCTCAATATATGGGCACCACCATTCAATAGGGGGGGGGGGGGGGCAGGGGACTGAGCAAGCACCCAAGGATTGCTTAGTCACCCTAGATTAGCAGGAGTTTAACTGTTAACATTAGCCCAATGGGATTAGAAGGGCCAACACCTAGCTGGCACCCACTACAAATTGTGTGGTAATGCTCCTGACTCAATCAATACAATTTATCTCCCAATATCAGGTAACTGACAAACTGCAAGCATACCTATGCACCTGATATTGTGCCTTACAAGCATGCTTCAGCACATCACAAGATAAAATGTCTACACTGCAGCCAGATTAATTTATTCCTCCTATAGTTCAATACCATAAGGTCAGACACTCCAAAATACCCAAATTTGTGTGTTAGTACTGGTGCATATGTCCTACAGCACTAACACCTGCATTTCATCAGATGTCTCAGTACCTACTCTGGCATGTCTGATATTAGAAAAGTTTACACCACATTGTCTGAGTAATTCATGTCAATCTGAATTCCTCAGTTAATTCTAACTTAAAGTTAGGTTGGATTAAATTTAGTAATTTTAGATTGACCAAAGGTGAGAATGTTAGATTGGATTAGAAGAGATTGGATTGGATTAAAATTGTCCATTTGGCAATTCAGGAAAAGTGGTTAATCTGAGAGATAGCACATGTGGATTGGATTAGTTAGATGGATTGAGAGCCTGAAGATATGTCCTCAGCGTTCCCACCATCAACAACTGGAACTCCCCCCTTGGTTGTGCATGCCTCGCCCCTCAACCTCTTTAAATCCTGACTTGACCGACACTGGGCCCACATCATATACCAAAATCCTACCAAAGACTTGCACGTTCAAGTGGATTGCCTGTTCAGATAAACCCAGTGGAATAAGCCTCCCTTGATCACAATGAATGCATCTCAACCACAGTAATGTTTGGAGCAATTGCTATTGTGAAAACTGTTGATAGTATATAAAATAAATTCCAGACTTATTAAGTAGCAAATACAAAGCTTACAGACTTACCAAGTACATCCCCACTGCTATGGTGGGACACAAAGCATGAATCATCTCCAAACTGAAATGGATTCAATCTTCTCATGCTTATATTTTTGGGAATTCCTGAAATCGCTGATACGATTCTTGGCTTCTGGAATAAACTTGTATCTCTGGATTCATTTGAAGAACACTGTTCTGTTGATTTAGAGTCACATTCTCCTGAATTATCACTTTGTCCGTTGTCGTTTCGTGATGAAGGCAAACCTGACGCTGTTTGCGATGCATTTCTATTGTAAATTCCGTTCAGCAATGCCCTTGAAAGTAGCCTGGTACATGCTACAGCAGTTTGCATCTTCCGAAGGAACTTAAAAATTTGAAGAAGGTATTATCACATGATCCACTATTAAATCACAGCCTCAAAGCTATTTACAGACCCCACCAGAAAGCACCACCACCAGCAGCGGACTTCATCACGGACTTCGAGTTTGCGTAACTATCCGTTCAAGGATGCTCTTGAGATAAGTCTCTACACCTATGATTCCAAACACTATGTACTGACGTCATATATACCAAATCTACAATTCAGGCTACAGCCGAAACTGGTCTATATAATTTTGCACCTTTTTATAACATTTGATATGATTAATAACTAAAGGCAATAGTTAAAATTATACAATTTGGAAGTCTCAAGCATTACTTTTGGTTGGGGGGAAATGGCGTGCCTCACTAAGGAAACAGATTTGATGACGTCACTAGTAAATTCATCGCAGCAAATGCCAAATGAGCAAATGTGTAAATGATCAAATGAACAATTTGCTCAGAAAATGAGCAAATGGTTCTGCAAGTGCGCAGATCCAGTCACTATCTAAGTGAATGGATCACATACGCAGGTTGTATAACACAAATATAACACAAATTTTTTATACTTTTGTCTGGTTTGGTATGAAACAATACATTATTTTTTAACCGATAAATATGTGGACTGCTACAAAACAAAACAGTTTTTTTTTTATAAACAGCATCTGATCAATGGCAATAAGCAAGGTCATCTATGCAATTATCAATCGCAGCCTAACAATATAATTTGATTGTCAAAACTATGAACCTTCCGTTGGAATTATGGCGCAGGAGTGCCTTATTCGGTTCTCCAAATAATCACATGTGTTGCTTTTTCACTCTTGCGAGTTGCCAGGGGATGTCATCCCGGGATTCCCTATGTATCGGCTGCCGAGCGGCTAAGTATTAGCGACGACGTCACTGGTGCGCTGGTCCAGTCGCGGCCAGCCCCGTCGCTGCATTTGCGCTTTCGAGCGTTTTGCGGTCTTTTTTTGACGGGTGTTGACGAGCGGCAATTTGAAGTCGCCGCCGTTACAGGTGCGGATCCATACAATCTTCAAAGGGGGGGGTTCCCCCATCAATTGCAGTGGTGCCCCTACATATACCCAAATATGAAAACTCAAGGGATTTCGTCCACAATATTTTGAGTGTGCCCCTATTTCAGTATTCTTTTTTTAATTGACAACGTTGGCTATAGATATTTACAATATCAGTCGTATCCTTCATATCATTTAAAGTGCCGCGGATGGTGCTAAAATACATTATTTATACAGTCAAGGGCGTCTCCAGACGGCTGATGAAGAATTGACCAAGATCAGGGAAGTCGAGGTTCGTGACCCGGGGGGGGGGGGGGGGGATTGGAAGCCTTTTTTAAAGCAGTAAATTTTATGCATGCGATAAACTATTATTGCGCCACGAAGTGGCGCCAAAATTTGAGGTTTTGAGCGGGTTGGAGAACTAATTTTTGCTATTGGAACCAGCATGCAGGATCAAAAACGAGGAAATATGTCTGGAGCAAAAGGTGGTGTCAAAAGACATGTCCCCCCCATTTAAAGGGAGTGTGCCTACTCAAATCGCTTAGTTGGGGTTATTGACACTGGTCTATAGAAAAAAAATTCTGAATTGAACCAATACTTCATTTCTCCAGATTCACCCTAGTTGCTGAGATGTTCAAAGACTCCAGGAATTTGCTTGGGAGCAAAACGTTATCGGGTAGACTCCAGAGGGCTTCCGCTACTAGAAGCACTGCAACTATCGATTGAACTGCTAGCATATTGTTAGCGCCGGCCAATAGCAATTCAACAAAGCAGCTCGTGCACGCTGATAGCAGCAGCCGAACAGAAATGTAACGTGTTGGTTAGTTCACCACAGTCTCTACTGAACACTCAGTCTCTAGATCACAACAAGGTATATTCCAGGTCTACAAGATGGCCACTCCACGCTACGTACACAACCAACCCCCCTGCTCCAAGGTCACACCTTTACCTGTCTGCCCCTAGATGGCAGGGTACCTACGGTCTATATACAGCACGCAACTACGGTATGTTTACAATACGTCACATCTCCTCTTCTGTAACGACAACGAACAGACGCCGACATGGACATCGCACAGCCTGAGGCCATGTATCAGTGTACCACACTACAACCAACGAACATTCTCAGCTTAAGTGCGAACATAGGGTGGAGAACAAGGCAAACGAACAAACACACGGCAACAGAAGTCACCTACCTATGATTACCACGCTCTGTAGCACACGGACCGCTATGACCTAACGCGACACATAATCAGCTAGATAACGCGGGGGGCGGCCGGTTCGCTCTGATCTGCGGATAGGGATAGACGGACGTGATGGAGGCCCGCTAGTATCAACAGGCATTGACCCGGGTTCGGGGGGTGAGGCCGGCTGTGGTCTCTGGAGAGGGGTGCGAGAAGGAGACCGCAGAACACCTAGCGGGGACCATGGCGGGGACACCGGCACCGGACCCTCGCCACCTGCTTCTGGAGAGACCTCCACAGACACCGGCCGAGCGGGTGGAAGGAGTGGTTCTGGGACTAACGGCGGGGGCCGAGGTTCTGTCGTGCTCAGAAGCTGCCGGCGATTACGGCGGTACAGGACTCCCCCAACACGCACCCAATACGAGCGAGGGCCCGCTGTTCGGACACACACACCAGGGGACCACGTTTCCTGGCCCGGAAGCCGCATCCGTACTGACTGGCCGAGAACCAATGGAAGTAAAGGTCTGGCCTTCCGATCATGGTACGAGGCCTGACGGGCTTTCTGTCGCGCCAGAATCTCTGGCACTGCCGTGGGGTAGCACGGGAGCAGGTTGGACCGACGCGTCGGTAAGAACGTGCGACAGGCCCGCCCAAACAATTTCTGCGCAGGAGAGACGGTCATCCCTTCACTTGGAGCATTCCGCCACATCATCAATGCCCAGAGGGGATTTTTGCCGTCAGCGAGAGCTTTGTTCATCAGACTTTTCACAGTTTTGACTGAGTTCTCGACCTTCCCGTTGGACTGAGGATATCTCGGGCTAGAAGTCGTGTGCCGGATATCGAGAGCAATGACGAAGGCACGGAACACGTCACTACTGAACGGGGGCCCATTGTCACTAACCAGTGTCTCGGGCAGGCCATACCGAGCAAACTGGCAGGTTAAGGCCGATATCACATGGGCCGCCGTATAACGTGCAAGGGGTTCAATCTCTACAAAATTGGTGTAGTAATCCACCAGCAGAAGATAGGTGGAGCCACGCAACTCAAACAAATCTATGGCCACCTTTTCCCATGGCCGGCTCGGAATCTCATGCGGCAGGAGAGGCTCAGCCGCCTGCGAGGGCCGATACGCCAGGCACACAGGACACCGGAGGATCGCTTCTCTGATCATGCTGGACATGCCAACCCAGAACACATTTTGGCGCGCCAGCCTGAGAATGGACGCAACTCCTATGTGCGTGCTGTGCAGGCGAGCAACGGTATCACGTTGCAAGGAGGTTGGGATCACGAGACACCGCCCCTTATACAGTAACCCGTCTTGGGCGGTCAGTTCCTCACGGAAAGCATGGAACTGCCGCAGGCTGTCCGGTAGGCGGCGTCTATGTTCCGGCCAGCCCGTCTGTAGCTGTCGAATGACCGCGGTGAGAACGGGATCAGAACTCGTAGTCGCCTGGATCACCTCCAGCCGCTGTGGAGACACGGATATTCCATCAATCAGCCGAAGTGACGAGATCTCCGTCGCAAATGCCGCCTGCAACTTGTTAAGCGGAGCTCTGCTGAGTGCATCGGCGACGGGGACCTGTGACCCAGGCCGATAGACGAGGTCAAAATCGTATCTCTGAAGCTGCAGAATCATGCGTTGAAGACGCAGGGGGGCATCACACAGTGGTTTGGCGACAATCGCCACAAGGGGTTTGTGGTCCGTCTCCACCGTCACGTGCCGACCATACACATATTGATCCAGGCGTGTCATGGCAAATGTGATCGCGAGAAGCTCTTTTTCCAACTGGGAATATGCTACTTCACACGACGTGAGTGACCGTGAGCAGTACGTGATAGGGTGTCCATCCTGTAACAGAACTGCACCGAGACCAAAGCTGGACGCATCGCACTGAACTGTCGCTTCTGCCCTTGGATTGTAAAACTTCAGAACCGGCGCAGTAGTCAGTAACCGCTTTACCTCGTCAAATGCGCCTTGACACACATGAGACCATGCCCACGCGTTGCGAGACTGCGTTAATGCGCGGAGAGGAGCGAGCAGGTTTGAGACGTTCGGGATGTAACGCGACAAAAAACTGACCATTCCCAAGAACCTCTTCAGACTAGCCACATCGGTGGGAGCTGGATACTCCTGCACAGCTACTACCTTTACCGGGTCCGGTTGCATTCCGCCGTCGGACGTCAGTACATGTCCCATCCACTTGATCTCGGGTACCTTATACCGGAACTTTACTGGGTTCAGGACTAGGTTCCTAGCACGAGCGCGATCGAGGAACGCTCTCAGATTCAGGTCATGATCTCGCTCGGCCTCCGCGAGCGACTCTCCCCGGCCGAAGATGACCGCGTCATCGGCAATGACCTAGACACCCTGCAGGCCACTGACAAGGTCATGCATGGTCCTCTGCCAGATTTCTGGGCTGGATTTGACCCCGTAGGGCAGCCGGTTCCAGACATACCTCCCGAAGGGAGTATGGAAGCAGCACAGACGTGCCGACGCTTCGGAAAGCCCAATTTGCCAGAAAGCATTCGCCGCGTCTACCACACTGTACACTTTAGCACCGGTCAGACGTGTCGTAACCTCGTCCACTGTCGGCGTCGGATAGTGCTGTCGACGTACCGCCTTGTTCAGGTGGCGGGGATCAATGCACAGTCTGATATCTCCAGACGGCTTATCCACGATAACCGGATGCGAAACCCACTCGGTGGGTTCGACGATGGGGGAGACGACGCCCAGAGCTTCGAGCTCGTCCAGTTTCTTTTTTAGTTTGTCCCTGACGTGGATCCGAACTCGGCGGGGCGCATCAACAACCGGTACAGCGGTCGGATCGGTGACAATCTCATAATTGTCTGCCACCAGGCCCACTCTCTGTTTGTCAAAGACATCCTGATACTGCTCTAAAATCCGGGACCGACTGTCAGGAGGGTGAGTGGCTGACCCAGTGGGAGCGGACGGCTGTTCACATGAGGATCCCTCAGGGGTCACATGGCACTGCGAGGGGAGATACACATAATCTAATGGGTCGCAGTCCTTTACTTCAAGGAGGTCCAGCCGCAAGGAGGTTTTCAAGCTCAGGATAGGTGCGATGGCCCCTTTCACAACTTTGCATTGCAATACACATCGGCGCGCTGACACTGAGTTACGTAAGTCTAGTTCGACCTTCCCATCGCTGTACACCAAACCACCGTCATACATCCTCAACGCTGTGGAGCATGGCTTGAGGCGAGCCCCTCGGTCATCCCCGGTGATGCGTACATACTCAGCACGGGGAATGACATCACACTCCGCGCCCGAGTCGATCAGAAATGTCACTGGCTGTCCCGCCCTCGTGTACAGTGTTTTATGAGCCTTACTTGGAAAGCCGTCACACACAGACGTCATGATGTCGTGCTCTGAAGCTTGGAGTCCCATCTTCGTCTGGGGCTCCCGACGACTGTGACTGGACGGCAGCAGTCAGGTGCTGGCCTGGTCTGCCCCACCTGGTCTGCTCCCGCTGCCACTGACCAGACGGCGGCGGCCGTCCCGACCGTCCACCGGCAGGGCGCGCTGCCTGTCGGCCGGTAGAACCTGCCTGTCCGCCGGTAGGGCGGTCAGTCTGTTCGCGACAAACCTCACTTCTTGCAAAATGATTGGCACTACCACATGCGATACACTGTTTTCCCCACGCGGGGCACATCAGCCTGTTCATCACATGGGAACGTCCACAAAACTTGCACTGCCGGGAAGTACCACCCACGACAGCGGCACAACCTTCTGACACTGCAGCAAAAGTGGGCTGCTGTTCCTGCCCACCCATCACTTTGACATCACGACCTGCTGCCTCTTCAGCCAAGGCAATGTCCAGGGCCTTAGGCAGGGTCAAGTCTGACCTTTTGAGTAAAGCCTGTTGGACCCGGGGATCTCGCACGCCCATGGCGACCCGGTCCCTTAACATGTTTTCCTCATCTGGAAACTCACATGTCGCAGCGAGGGACCGCAGTCCAGACACAAACTGGGCCACAGACTCTCCAGGCTGCTGGCTTCGATTATAGAAGTAGTATCGTTCCAAGATCACGTTTTGCCTCGGGATACAAAAGGTCTCGAACTGCTCAAGCAGCGCTGCCAGTCCGTGCTCCTCTCTCCATTCCGTGAAATGGGAGGCGACTTCTTGCGCGCCTCGCCCCGCACAGTTAAAAAACACAGCCACTTGCACCGGCGGCGGCTTGGCAGACAGCTCTGATGCCGTCGCATAATACGACCAATCCCGGCGCCATTGCCGCCACTCGGTGGCCAGGTTCAGCGACACCACATTTAACTCACTTGGAGGGCGAAATGACGGATTCATCTTTCAAATGGGTTCGAGTTTCTGACACCATGTAACGTGTTGGTTAGTTCACCACAGTCTCTACTGAACACTCGGTCTCTAGATCACAACAAGGTATATTCCAGGTCTACAAGATGGCCACTCCACGCTACGTACACAACCAACCCCCCTGCTCCAAGGTCACACCTTTACCTGTCTGCCCCTAGATGGCAGGGTACCTACGGTCTATATACAGCACGCAACTACGGTATGTTTACAATACGTCACAAGAAACTGGACGGCCATCATGTTTTCCGATGATGGCCATTTCGATGATGGCCGATGGCCATTTTTTGAAGAAGATATCAATTTAGAGCTACGAAACTTTCATATAATAAAGTTCACTAGTGGCAAGAACGTGCTGTGCAAAACTCGTCTTTCTATCTTGCATGATGTGACCGTAATTGTATTGTCTTATGTGCGCCGTTTTACATAACATCACCATAGTGGCGATCGCTTTATAGATATCGAAACAAAAATAAACAAAAAACAATATAAGTGAAAATTAAACTAAAGGGGCTCCAGATGTGAATTTCATCATATACAACAATCAAACCAACAGCTACTTACCGTATGAAAAAATATTTTTGACATTCCAAAACAGTAGGCACACTCTCTTTAAAGGAAATAGTCCACCTTCAACATTAGTTTTAAACTGAGATAGCAGTTTTGTAGCCCGTGTTGAGAAATCCTTATCTTGACTGTTTTCTTGACTGAAAAGACTCTCCAGCCGAAGATATTTGACTTTTTGGCGAAGGAATACGGCGCATATATGATATACCGTACCGTCTGAATTGTGCCAACACTGCACAGAGCATGCGCAGACCAATAACGCACACGATACAATTAATAATTTACAACCTTCTGTCCTGAATTGGCGCGATGTAGGACCATTTTTAAAAAGAAAAAAAGAAACTGTATTAAAAAATATAATACAATCGTGTTCTGAAATTTTTCCCGAAGGTGAACTATTTCCTTTAAAGGAAATAGTTCTACTTCAACATGGGTTTTGAACTGAAATAGCAGTTTTGTAGCCCGTGTTGAGAAATCCTTATCTGGAACTTGTCTTGGCTGAAAAGACTCTCCAGCCGAAGATATTTGACTTTTTGGCGAAGGAATACGGCGCATATATGATGTACCGTACCGTCTTTAAGTGCCAGCACTGCCATGGAGCATGCGCAGACCAATAACGCACACCTTAAAATCAATAATTTACAACCTTCTGTCCTGAATTGGCGCGATGTAGGACCATTTTTAAAAAGAAAAAAAGAAACTGTATTAAACAAATATAATACAATCGTGTTCTGAAAAAAAATCCGAAGGTGAACTATTTCCGGCTAAAGGTTGGGCCATGTCCCTCATATCCCCCCCCCCCTGCGGCTGCCAGTGTGTAGTCTATATTACACCCCTTTGTACTGGAAAAGAACACTGATTGAGCGGCGCGGAATTTTGTGCTTTATTTTGTTTTTGTCTGGATAACTAAGCCCTAAAAATCGAAAGGTTTTGTAATCTATATGTATCAGCCCAAGGGGGCCTTCAGGGCCCCTCGAGCTCGATACGTTGTTGCCTCTTGTATACAGGCACGATGGTGCCCCTTCATTGCCCAAGGACGGGAACCATGAAGATACATTTTTTGGCATAATTTAGCAATTTTAATTTAGCATCATTTCGCGATTTTTTTCCCCAGCGACCAATGCTTGTGATTTCATGACGGCACCAGACCATTGTTTTCCCTCCTGGATTCAAGGAGGCACAGTTCCCCGGTGTCTCCCCTCGCCCCACAGTGCCGCCTTCAGTCACGATGGTGCCCCTGGTACACCGGCGCGGTGGTGCCCTTGGTTCACCGGCACGGTGGTGTCCTTGGTTCAAAGAACACTGAATGATTTGTGCCGCGTAGCACTAGCGGCGCGGATTTTTTTGCTTTATTTGGGTGGTGCCCCTGGTTCCCCGGCGCGGTGATGCCCACACGGCGCGGTGGTGCCCCCACGGCGCGGGGGTCCCCCCATGGCCCAAGAGGGGGGGGGGGGGGGGGGGGGGGTCATGACCGTGACACCCCCCTGGATCCGCCACTGCGCCGTTAGATAAGTAAGTTAGGTAGTTAGGTTGCATGTCTATGCTTTTTATTTAAAATAAGAAGTTTTTAAGGCATATCTTGCACATTAAGCCAAAAAATATAATTTCTCGACCCTCAACCAGACCGGAGCAGCGTGTGTGGCCGTCTCGCCCCTCAGTCGGACCGGTGCAGACCGGTGCCCATCTCGCACCTCAGCCAGACCGGGGCAGCGTATATGGCCGTCACCCCCCCCCCCCCCGAAGTCAGACTGGTGCAGCGTATGACCGTCTCGCCCCTCAGTCAGCCCGAGGCAGCGTATGACCGTCTCGCCCCTCAGTTAGACCGGTGCAGCGTATGATCCCGTCTCGCCCCTCAGCCAGACCGGGGCAGCGTATATGGCCGTCCCCCCGAAGTCAGACTGGTGCAGCGTATGACCGTCTCGCCCCTCAGTTAGCCCGAGGCAGCGTATGGACGTCTCGCCCCTCAGTCAGACCGGTGCAGTGTATGGGCGTCTCGCCAGTCGCCCCTAACACAGACCGGGGCAGCGTATAGCCGTCTCGCCAGTCGCCCCTCACACAGACCGGGGCAGCGTATGGCCGTCTCCCCTTCATCATGAATTAAGGGAGGGATAATTATCTGCGGTAAACGTAATCTTAAATAGTATCGTACCTTAGGGAAGGCGCAACTATCCGTATCCCGTTCGAAATATTCGCACCGCACCGAGAGGCGTGCGGCGACAGCCGAGTCGGACCAGTCGGACCACCGCACCAGTGACGTCACGCTAATGTTGAGCGATCGGGGCGCTAAAATCCCCGGATGACTCTACCTTCTTATACGGCCTTGGCGAGTTGCGACTTGCAACGACCGGCGAAACTGGAGTGTTACTAGCCACATTACCTAGCCGATAATATTCATATTGGTTTAAATATAATATTCTGATTCAAAATTAAATATTATTAGTCGGCATTTATTTTAAAGAAGTTGGTTAAGTCCTTAGATCCTTACCATCTCAAAGGAGCTATAACATTACAATAAGCATCTCAGTTACATTTTGTATCTTTATACCTATCAGAAGAATCAATTTTAACAAATCAAAATGTCATACTGTCGTGAGGAGGGTAAGTTATGCCACCCCAGTATGTGTCTATTCAACATCATAAGACAGGCTCTCAGCAGTTGAAGCTGCAAACTCCAATTGACATTCAACGTCATCTTGTTGAGTACAATTGATAGAATGGTCAGATATCAATATCAGATATCAATTAGAAATGGAAAGCATCTAGAAAATTATTTGTTTTCATCATTTTCTGGTTTTTACCTGGTGAGTTCTTACTTCATAAAATATTGAACAAGCAGGGAAAACTTAATATTGAATAACAAGCAAATACAATTTTATAGAGTAAACTACCCTATGTCCAAACTTTCTGAAAACAGGCATTGTTAGCTTTGAGGTTCAAGTAATCATAATCTGATTGGAAAATGGCTTATTTATGATCCTATAGGATTCCTGAAACTATTGTGAGTCAATTGTATCATCAATTTATGATGCTGCAGTAACTCATCAAGTATACAACTAATTGATGAGTAACACAAAGGATCACTGAAAACCACCATTGACCTTTTGGTTAAAATTGTTAAAAAAAAGGTTAAAATTTACCTTTTTGGCAAGTATGGACTTTGGGTTAGTTTACCTTAACCCGCCATTGACGGGGGGGCGTTTAATGCCCCCCTGATCATTTTTGTAATTGCTCAAAAACCAATAGCGCTATAAACAAGAAACTTTGGGTACCTTCTTCTAAATCACGTTTACGTCTTCTGTAAAAAAAAAGAGATTTTGTTGAAAATTTTGAATTATATCGAATTTAGTGACATCACTACACACAAGTTTTACACCAAAATCAGCTAAAATGTAACAGACTGTACAAATGCTATAGTTTGAGCAAAATGCAATCCGAAAATGTCAAAAGATAGCAAATGGCAAGGGTTGCAACATGGCTATCTCAAATTTGTGAATTTTTTGTTTTTTTACCCAAAAAAAATCAAAAAAGTTTTTTTGGGGGAAGATGCCCACAAAATAAATTTTCAAAGATATTAAAAAAGCTGGAATATATGTCAGAGAACCACATATGGGAAACTACCATGCCAAATTTCAGAATGATATCACCATTTTTATTTGACTTATGGCATCTCAAGTATGGGTAACTCATGATGTCATATTTAAAACATTGCGCTTTTTTGCTTTTATTGACCAGATACAGACAAATAAATGACCACTGTAATTCTGAGACAAAACTGGTCTAGAAACATGCCTTTTTTTATTTATATTTATCAATTAAAAATGTTGACCTACAGTGACCTGAACTTGTCATTAGCTTCACATAAATTAAGTCAGGTGGTAAAATTACTATCACTATCGAATTATACGTGGAAAATAACTCAAAACATGTGTTGCATGACTTTCGTATATTTGTTTAGCATAGTGACCTTTTGTGACCTGACCTTGACCTTGGCCAACAATCTCATTTTAGCTCATGCAGGATGTGTATCATACCTTTGGCAGCACTTTGGGTGATCATGGTCGTAATCGAAGGCTTTGTATGGAAAGTATGTCCCATTAACTAAAATACGTCGATTTTGACCTTTTTGACCTGACTGTGACCTGACATTTGACCTCACGTTGACATTTTTTTAGCATGCTTTAGATTCGTCTCATTGAGAGCTTTTGATTGCGGCCTTGCGCGTCTCGCTGCGATCATTGGTTCGCGGAAGATAACGGGGGGCGGGGGGCGTTTAAGATAACGGGGGGGGGGGGGGGGCAATGGCGTTCTGCTGAGACCCCAGTCAATGCCGGGTTAAAACGTTATTATCTTCCAAAGTACTCCACCATTGTCATTGAAATGTTGTGATAAGACGTAGAATTGATGCAGCATAAGGTACTGCAAGATTGACGTCGATATCTATAATTGTTTTCAAGTTCAGAAAATCCGGGAGGGGGGGGGGGGAGGGGAGATTCTGCCACCTCCAGCGGGGAGGCGCGGGTTAATGAAAATAATATCCTGAATCTTCTTCAATTCGGATTCGGACTCCAGTCAATGCCGGGTTAAAGGGAGTGTGCCTACTGTTTTGGAATGTCAAACATATTTTTCATACGGCAAGTAGCTATTGGTTTGATTGTTGGATATGATGAAATTCACATCTGGAGCACCTTGAGTTGAATTTTCACTTATATTGTTTTTTGCTTATTTTATTCTTCGATATCTAAAAAACGATCGCCACTATAGTGATGCTATGTAAAACGGCGCACATAAGACAATGCAATTACGGTCACATGCAAGATAGAGAGACAAGTTTTGCACAGCATGTTCTTGCCACTGTGAACTTTATTATGTGCAAGTTTCGTAGCTCTAAATTTATATCTTTGTCGAAAAATGGCCATCGGCCATCATCGAAACGACCATCATCGAAAAGCATGATGGCCGTCCAGGTTCTGTTCGGCTGCGCGCATGAGCTGTTTTGTCGAATTGCTATTGGCCTCCGCTAACAATATGCTAGCAGTTTAATCGATAGTTGCAGTGCTTCTAGTAGCGGAAGCCCTCTGGAGTCTACCCGATAACTTTTTGCTCCCAGCAAGTTCCTAGTTTTTGGAATATCTCAGCAACTAGGGTGAATCTGGAGAAATGAAGTAATGGGTCAATTCAGAAAATTATGTGCTATAGACCAGTGTCAATAACTCCAAATAAGCGATGTGAGTAGGCACACAACCTTTAAAAGAAGTGTGCCTACTGTTTTATAATTGCAAATATATTTGCCATACAGTAAGCTATTGGTTTGATTGTTGAATACGATAAAATTCACATCTGGAGCCCCTTTAGTTGAATTTTCACTTATATTGTTTTTTTTTGCTTTTTGATATCTATAAAACGATCGCCACTATAGTGATGTTATGTAAAAGACAATACAATTACGGTCACATCATGCAAGATAGAGGGACAAGTGTTGCACAGCATGTTCTTGCCACTGTGAACTTGCTTATGTGCATGGGCGCCACATAGCTTAGTAGCTGCGGCGCCCTTAAACCCAAATCATCATCATCATCATCATTTATTATGTGCAAGTTTCGTAGCTCTAAATTGATATCTTCGTCGAACAATGGCCATCAAGCGTTGTGATTGGGGGGACAGCCGGTACTGTGCGACTGCTCCTATCAGCTTGCACAAGCTGTTTTGTCGAATTGCTATTGGCTGGCGCTAACGATATGGTAGGTAATCGATATTCGATAGTTGCAGTGCTTTTAGTAGCGGAAGCCCTCCGGAGTCTACCCGATAATTTTTTGCTCCCAGCAAGTTCCTGGAGTCTTTGGAATACCTCAGCAACTAGGGTGAATCTGGAGAAATTAAGTCATGGTTCAATTCAGAAAATTATGTTCTATACCAGTGTCAATAACCCCAAATAAGCGATGCGAGTAGGCACACTCCCTTCAACAAGGTTTTGTTTTAGGCCATTTACCTGATGTTTATCTTCATGTTTTATTGACTATCATTTCCTGTATCCAAAAAGTTGTATCTGCAAAACAAAGTATGGTTTGTATTATGTCAAGGGAGTGCTTCCTAGATGTTATCTAACAAAAGATCAATCATGAAACCTTGATTGGAAAAAGTGCCATTGTGTACAGGGTTACCTTATAAATTAATCATGGAATGCATTGATACTAAGTTTAGTAGATTCACTATTTGTGCTGCTTTTATAAGTTATTCTTATTAGTTGCAGTTATGGAATTGTCCTTTATTTTTATTGTGTTTCTTTCTCCACAGGAAAGGACAAGATAATTTTTCTCACCAAAGAAGATTATGAAAAGCCAAGCACTATTCAGTTGGAAGAGGATGAGCAGCCAGCAGGTACCTAGTTGAATACTTTCATTTATTGTTTAAGTTCTTTGTTTATATGATAAAAAAATCAGAAAGTTGCAATTGGATGTCAATACATACTAGCGTATGTTGATCTTAAGACATCACAGTCCATCTATGTGTTTGGTTATCTTGACAACCAGAACCATGCCTTGTTTTATTCCACACTATTCGGATGTTTCAGGTCTGATTGGTCCAGATGGAGAGATCAACTGGAACTGTCCTTGTCTGGGTGGTATGGCTACAGGACCATGTGGAGTCGATTTCCGTGAGGCATTCTCTTGCTTTCACTACAGGTATGACCACAGGTTTCTCACTGGCTCTCACAGGCTCTTACAGGCTCTCACAGGCTCTCACAGGCTCTCACAGGCTTGAAGTTTGTGCAGGTGTGCTCGAATCGCAAAACATAAAGGAAACCTTGCTGCTGCGCCAAGCATAGTCACTAGCCACTGACATTATGCTGCTGGTATAACACTGCAATATTGGTCCTGTCTGACTTAGGCAACACCTAACGTGATGCATCTACTACATAATGCATAATGAATCCATAGCTTTTTCTAAGAGTGAGTCCTCATTAAGAGTGAAAAGCCCATTCTGGCCAGGCTCCATCACTCCTTTTTGTCTTCTACTGTTGCAAGATTTCCAGGTTAAAGTTCGGCTGTATTTCCCAAACAGATTGTGCTAGATTTATACTCGTTTATACTAGTTTATACTCGTTTATACTCGTTTATACTCGTTTATACTCGTTTATACTCGTTTATACTCGTTTATACTCGTTTATACTCGTCTATACTCGTCTATACTGGTCGATACTCGTCGATATTCGTCGATATTCGTCGGTACTCGTCGATACTCGTCGATACTCGTCTGTACTCGTCTGTACTCGTCTGTACTCGTCTGTACTCGTCTGTACTCGTCTGTACTCGTCTGTACTCGTCTGTACTCGTCTGTACTCGTCTGTACTCGTCTGTACTCGTCTGTACTCGTCTGTACTCGTCTGTACTCGTCTGTACTCGTCTGTACTCGTCTGTACTCGTCTGTACTCGTCTGTACTCGTCTGTACTCGTCTGTACTCGTCTGTACTCGTCTGTACTCGTCTGTACTCGTCTGTACTCGTCTGTACTCGTCTGTACTCGTCTGTACTCGTCTGTACTCGTCTGTACTCGTCTGTACTCGTCTGTACTCGTCTGTACTCGTCTGTACTCGTCTGTACTCGTCTGTACTCGTCTGTACTCGTCTGTACTCGTCTGTACTCGTCTGTACTCGTCTGTACTCGTCTGTACTCGTCTGTACTCGTCTGTACTCGTCTGTACTCGTCTGTACTCGTCTGTACTCGTCTGTACTCGTCTGTACTCGTCTGTACTCGTCTGTACTCGTCTGTACTCGTCTGTACTCGTCTGTACTCGTCTGTACTCGTCTGTACTCGTCTGTACTCGTCTGTACTCGTCTGTACTCGTCTGTACTCGTCTGTACTCGTCTGTACTCGTCTGTACTCGTCTGTACTCGTCTGTACTCGTCTGTACTCGTCTGTACTCGTCTGTACTCGTCTGTACTCGTCTGTACTCGTCTGTACTCGTCTGTACTCGTCTGTACTCGTCTGTACTCGTCTGTACTCGTCTGTACTCGTCTGTACTCGTCTGTACTCGTCTGTACTCGTCTGTACTCGTCTGTACTCGTCTGTACTCGTCTGTACTCGTCTGTACTCGTCTGTACTCGTCTGTACTCGTCTGTACTCGTCTGTACTCGTCTGTACTCGTCTGTACTCGTCTGTACTCGTCTGTACTCGTCTGTACTCGTCTGTACTCGTCTGTACTCGTCTGTACTCGTCTGTACTCGTCTGTACTCGTCTGTACTCGTCTGTACTCGTCTGTACTCGTCTGTACTCGTCTGTACTCGTCTGTACTCGTCTGTACTCGTCTGTACTCGTCTGTACTCGTCTGTACTCGTCTGTACTCGTCTGTACTCGTCTGTACTCGTCTGTACTCGTCTGTACTCGTCTGTACTCGTCTGTACTCGTCTGTACTCGTCTGTACTCGTCTGTACTCGTCTGTACTCGTCTGTACTCGTCTGTACTCGTCTGTACTCGTCTGTACTCGTCTGTACTCGTCTGTACTCGTCTGTACTCGTCTGTACTCGTCTGTACTCGTCTGTACTCGTCTGTACTCGTCTGTACTCGTCTGTACTCGTCTGTACTCGTCTGTACTCGTCTGTACTCGTCTGTACTCGTCTGTACTCGTCTGTACTCGTCTGTACTCGTCTGTACTCGTCTGTACTCGTCTGTACTCGTATGTACTCGTCTGTACTCGTCTGTACTCGTCTGTACTCGTCTGTACTCGTCTGTACTCGTCTGTACTCGTCTGTACTCGTCTGTACTCGTCTGTACTCGTCTGTACTCGTCTGTACTCGTCTGTACTCGTCTGTACTCGTCTGTACTCGTCTGTACTCGTCTGTACTCGTCTGTACTCGTCTGTACTCGTCTGTACTCGTCTGTACTCGTCTGTACTCGTCTGTACTCGTCTGTACTCGTCTGTACTCGTCTGTACTCGTCTGTACTCGTCTGTACTCGTCTGTACTCGTCTGTACTCGTCTGTACTCGTCTGTACTCGTCTGTACTCGTCTGTACTCGTCTGTACTCGTCTGTACTCGTCTGTACTCGTCTGTACTCGTTTATATTCGTTTATATTCCAATACCGCTCACTTAATATTATGTGTATTGACCCATACAACCTGTTCTTTTGGCTTCGGGTGACTGCTTGTGTTCCGCCGTAATGCCATTTTTCCACCTGGCGCAGTGCGCTGACCCGTCTGTTTCCCGGCAGCAAAGCAGAGGCGCGTGGCAGCGACTGCTACGAGCCGTTCCAGAAGATGCACGAGTGCATGCAAAGTTACCCGGAGTTGTATGGCACCTCCGAGGATGACGATAAAGAGTTCCAGGAGAAAATGGCAAAGGCGGAGGCCGAGTCGGCGGCTGCCACCGCCTCCGCCAGCGCTGCTGAGTCGGAGGCGGCGGCGGCTGCCGACTCGACAGCGTCAGGAGGGGCCGAGGCCAAGTCATAGCGCTGTACGTCGAGTGTCTGAGAGCGACCGCGCCCGTGTCTTAGTGTGTGGAATAAAGTGGCGTGCCACTCGTGTGGGCCATGTCACAAACGGTGGGCGGCGGGGTCAGTTGGTGAGATTGCCATCATGTGCCGCGTTGTGAGCTGCACCATCTAGGTGGCCTCCCCCGGATCAATTGCAGCAATCACTGGCGGGTCTTCGGGGGAGCTGCCCGTCACCTCGCAACTTGCCATCAACTCTTCGACATGCGCCGCGTTCGTCTTTTATCTGTTGTTGTGGTCGTACCGATGATGTATCGGTTCCGGGCTCAGGTACTATTATCACTGGCACCACTGGTGCGTATGTACCGTGTAATGATTCACTGGACAATGCAAGCTATATTGCCTAATATTTATGGCTGCAGTGTGCGTGCATTATATGGTTTGTCAATGTCTGAATGCCAATACATTGCAGCGATCCTAGATGTGCAGCACATCGCATGTTTCTTGTCTGAGTGGTGTGCTTCGCGAATGTCACGATGACTTGACGACTGATGCTGATGCTTGTACAAAGTATTCAACTAATTGTCTTGCTGTTATATTTTATATTTGCTGCGATATGTTGTTATATTTTGCATGCGAACGTATTACTCTTTCAGTAGTTAACAACCTGTTTTAGCCCTCTATTGAACCTTTTCCTCGAAAATGTATCAAAACTGTTTGATAAACGCCTGTGGTCGAAATATTACGACACAATAATATCGTTTTGATAACATTGGATTTTCCATATTTTCGAGGAAAAGGTCATGAAAAAGTCACAGTCCAGGTTCCAAGATTTCCATCAACACAGCCCAGATTCGGGACACCTCCGATCGAGCTGACATTTGCACATAATAACCGCCAGGGGCACACCTAGCAGCATTCGGAGTCACTCCCAGCAGTTTGACATCCAGAGGTCAAGAAAGATAACGAGGTAAAATTTTGCACAGCACATTGTGGCCTACCCTGACGAGCTACGGGGATGAATCCAACGCTAAAATATTCGCACACACTCGAGCTTACTTTTCCAACATCGACCCGACCTTTCAAGGTCACCATTTGACCTAAGGTCATTTCGTGGTCAGCCGCCGGTACCATTGCACAGCGCATAATTGGTGTACAAAAATAATTTTACAAATTAAAAAGCATGTGAAACTGTGACCAAGGTGATGCACTAAATTTCGCCGAAAACACCTCGATAGCTATCACGGTTTGACCTTAACAATTAAAAAAGTGCAAACAAAACGTTACTCCGAGAGGTGTGGTCCAGGTTCAGCCCAGGTTCGATTTTGCACAGCACATTGTGGCCCACCCAGAAGAGCTACGTGGATGAATCCAACGTTAAAATACTCGCACACACTCGATCTTACTTTTCCCACGACCCGACCGCTCAAGGTCACCATTTGACCTAAGGTCATTTCGGAGGCAGCCGCCGGTACCATTGCACAGCGCATAACTGGTGTAAAATTATTCCTGTACACCAGTTATGCGCTGTGCATCTCGGAGTGACGTTTTTTTGCACTTTTTAATCGTCAAGTGCACATCTCGGAGTGACGTTTTTTTGCACTTTTTAATCGTCAAGGTCAAACTGTGATAGCCATCGAGTAGGTGTTTTCAGCGAAAGTTAGTGCATCACCTGGGTCACAGTTTGACATGCTTTTTAATTTGTACAATTATTTCTGTACACCAGTTATGCGCTGTGCAATGGTATCGGCGGCTGACCCCGAAATGACCTTGGGTAAAATGGTGGCCTTGATTGAGATGTCAAGTCGATGTGGGAAAAGTAAGACCAAGTATGTACGAGTATTTTAGCGTTAGATTCATCCCCGTAGCTCTTCTGGGTAGGTCATAATGTACTATGCAATATTTGACCTCGTTACCTTTCCAGACCTCGAGGTCAAACCGCTGGGAGCATGGGCGTCGGGGGTGGGGGGGGGGGGGGGACGCGTCCCCCAGTTTAATCAGGGGGACGTCCCCCATGAAAGCAGACTTGCTTGATTTTTGTTGCTGAATTCGTTCCAAAGGATATGAAACTTGATTTATTCACGCGTGTCAAACTAGCTCACATTCACATTCGGAAACATTCGCGGACTTCGGATTTCCATGCAAATTTTCACACAAGTAGAAGATGACCTCCTTATTACGCTCATAAAATCTTAGAGTCGCACATTCAAAATCAAAGGATTTAGAGCAGGTCAGATAAATTTAAAGTCATACAGCGGACTATTCCAATTTGCACAACAATTTGCAAACTGGTAGAACATGACCTCCTTATTACACTCATAAAATCTTAGAGTCGCACATTCAAAATCAAAAGATTTAGAGCAGGTCAGATAGGTTTAAAGTCATACAGCGGACTATTCGGATTTGTATAAAAATTAGCACACTGGTAGAAAATGACCTTATCACGCTCATTAAATCTTAGAATCGCACATTCAAAATCAAAGGAGTTAGAGCAGGTCATATAGGCTAAAGGTCAAACAACGGACTATTCCGATTTGCATGAAAATTGGCACACAGGTCAGAACTCATACCTCCTTATCACGTTCATAAAATCTTAGAGAGCAAATCCGAATAGTATGCTGTTTGACCTTAAACCTATGACCTGCTCTAAATCCTTTGATTTAAAATGTGCGACTCTAATATTTTATGAGCGTGATAAGTAGGTCATGTTCTACAAATGTGCCAATGTTGGTGCAAATTGGAATAGTCCGCTGTTTCACTTGATACCTACCTGACCTGCTCTAAATCCTTTTATTTTGAATGTGCGACTTAAGATTTTATGAGCGTAATAAGGATGTCATGTTCTACCTGTATGCCAATTTCCATGAAAATCTGAATAGTCCGCGAATGTGTTTCCGAATGTGAATGTGAGTCAATTTGCATGCAAATCTGAATAGTCCGCTGTTTGACCTTAACCCGTGCAGCGTCCGATCAGTGCGTGACCGTGCAGGGGGTACAACCCCCCCTAGCGTTTCGCCCATAATTGGGCTAGAGCTTCAATTAAAAAGGAGCGTGTTGCTTGTCACGAGAGGAAGCCATTGATACCCGATTTTAAAGGGATTATACGTTTTTTTCCCCCAGAATAATTGAGTTACATAGTAAAACGTACTTATAAAGGTGGTAGAAGTCCCACGGTAGCCACATTTTTCTGGAAATGATCTCTTCTGCACGTAAGGACATTCCAAAGTGCGCGGTGATGCCACCGCGTATTTTCTGCAGGACCGGCTGAGGCAGAGCCAGTCGTCTCTTTTATGCTAATAAAAACACCTCACTTATGGCATATTTCCGGTAAAATAAGCAATATTTGAAAGAAAATAAACTTGTTTTGTTCCAACGACAGCAGCAGTTACCTAGTTTTCCCATAAAATTATCTATTTTTCATGAATTTTCATGCCAAAAAATTAATACGCCACCACCAAATTCTCAACGCTAAAGGCCGGAAATAAGAAAACCACAAAAACACAAAACCTCAACGAACAGTGTGTAGTAATACAAAGTCCCGTCAGTTTTGAATTGCATAATAATGTTGTGATCCAGTGTATGACTTGCAGATAATTCAAAACTCTAAAATTGATCTTAAGGTAAAAGTGGTGGACAGTAGTGCCGATCAAGTACTCGTTATCTAATACTAGTCTCGAAAAACGCCCAAGTTTTAACGCTGATAATTGCTGAAATAGTGGACTAAATGAGCATTGAGGTCCCTGTTATATGTCTTAAACGTGTTTAAAGCTCATACAACTGCAAAAGAGTGCATTTACTTTCAGTACGGAAACCCGTATAATCCCTTTAAGGTCCTAGGTCATTAGGTGACCTCTGAGGTCATGTAAATTACCCAAAATTCAACAAAATTGTAAATGCGTATAAAATGAATTTAATCGAGCTAGAATCGCGAATGAGCATATCATTATGCTAAATGGGTGCCAAATTTGAAATCAGCGTCACAAAATGTCCTGGAAACTGCCAAATTCCAAAAAGGTCAGGTCATTTGAGGTCAGTGACCTCGGTTGACCTGTGGAAGCGCATGACCCCAGTGGAACATATAATTCTGTAAAATGGATCCCATATTCGAAATCAGCGTCACAAAATGTCCTAGAAACTGCCAGAAGCCAAAGAAGTAATTCAGGTCATCGGAGGTCAGTAACCTCGGTTGACCTTTGCACAGGTCAATCGAGGTCACAATCTCAAGGTAAACCACAACTATCACTTGGAAACACCTGTGCATATGCTCCTGAACAACAAACACTATGAAACTGCACAAGTTACAAAGAGCAGTACTACGGACGCCAGCTGCGCCTGACATGACCTTGAGAAACAGGTCAAGGGTCACGGGTCATGTGACCTACAACTTAAAAAAATCAGAATATGTGTCAAATTGTTCACAAGTAGGGTACTGAAAGTTTCATCGCAATCGGTTGATATTTACGCGAGTTATTCCCGAAAAACCGAGGGGGGGGGGGGGCATCCATCCCCCCCCTCCCCCTGCACTGGCGAGGGTTAAACCTATGACCTGCTCTAAATCCTTTGATTTTGAATGTGCGACTCTAAGATTTTATGAGCGTGATAAGGAGATCATGTTCTACCAGTGTTAGTTTTTATGCAAAACGGAATAGTCCGCTGTATGACTTTGAACCTATCTGACCTGCTCCAAATCCTTTGATTTTGAATATGCGACTCTAAGATTTTATGAGCGTAATAAGGAGGTCATGCTCTACCTGTGTGACAATTTTCATGGAAATTCGAATAGTCTGCGAGTGTGTTTCCGAATGTGAATGTGAATGTGAGCTAGTTTGACACGCGTGATTTATTCTTAGCTCAAATTTCATGTCATGTTTAATCATATATCGTTGATTCATTTATTTGATGTAACTTACTTGATTACTTTGTAGAAAATAAAATGATATGGCAGCTAAAAGTTGGTACACAAGATTGGCTTCTGATATGATTGAATGTCAAGCTCATCCATTCATTCGCCATTAAAGGGAATAGGTCACCTTGAAAGTTGTCTTGAAGTTCAACCATTAGGTGCATCTTGAGCTCAAAACTATGAATATGACTTTGGTTTGGACAACTGATGGATATATGTGGAGAAAGAAGTAAGTTTCTCTTTCTATTTCACGATAAATCGTACGATAGCAGCTGGCGTTCTGGCTCCGCCCCACTCCGCCTGACGCCAAGTACAGTCTCTGACAAGGGGTCGCCGCGCCGCCCGGGCGGCTGAGCGGATATTAACGAGGCGTCGTGACCAGATACTACGTGCCAGAGAGTGTACCTGCCTCCGGCGGCGCGGCGGCGAGCGTTCATTCCCCGATCGTGGCCCGGAACAGCGGGATTGAAATCGGGCCCACTAGTCCTGTGTCGAAATTACTTAACGTAGAGAGGTAATTCCTTCACCACAAACCATTTTTAGATCTGCTCTACAAATCTGCTATCTCAGTCCAAAACCCCATGTTAAAGGTGAACTATTCCCTTTAATTCCAAGGCCTTAGATACAATTCGGCCAAGGCAGCGAATACCGTAACGTCATGGGTACATCCGTCAATACGCTGTGTTGGAACAGGAATCGGTTTGAGATTTTAGTCTCTTTGAGCCGCTGGAATGTATATAAATTAGTGATATAGCAGCATGCTTGGTATAATTTCAATGGTTGAAGAACTCTACAATCCATGCTAAGTATGTTTTTGGAAATATATCATAGAAGGGGTAGCTACTAGCTTGCTGGGCGATAGCGAAGCAGATTCGCGAAAATAAGTGTCCACGAACACTCACTAAAATAAGTTTCCCATCCAGGGGTGGATCCACGGGGGGGGGGGGGGCAAGAAGCCATGGATATGGCAAGAGGTCATGCCCCCCCCCCCAAAGGTTCTGAAACCGTGATTTGACCCCCCCCCCCCCCCGACACGGCCGGACGTACAGCGGTGGATGGCTGACACGACCTGCTCTACCGCCCCCTCCCCCGCTCAACAACTGCTCGATAACGGCCGCTACCCACTGGTGGATCCAGGGGGGGGGGGGGCATTAGGGGCGAATGCAACCTGACAGAAACATGGGTGGGGGGGGGGGGGGGCATTCAATGCAAGTATGCCCCCCCGCACGTTCCTGCATTAGCTGTAAGAAGTGATAACCCGCGCCCTGCTGGGGTGCAGAATCTGCCCCCCTCCAGGACTTTCTCAATAACTTGAGAACTATTTAATATATCGACGTGAAACTTTAAGTACCTTATACTGCATCAATTCTACGTCTTTTCAGAAAATGTCAATGAAATTGGTTATGTACTTTGGGAGATAATAACGTTTTAGTGACGTCACGCCATGCCATTTTTCGCGTACAAATGATACATGTTTGACAAATCGTAGAACACCGAGTGTTGAACAAAATTGGAAACAAAACAAGTGTAAAGCAAGAAAATAACATTCTCTTCAAAATGGCTATCTCAGATTTGCGGAATTTTGAGATTTTTACCCCCAAATATAAAAAAAACTGATGTTTCGGGAAAAATCCGCAAAATCAACATTTTCAACGATATTGAACAGAAAAAACCTGAATATATATTGGAGAACCAAGTATGGACGATATCCAAACCAAATTTCAAAGTAATATCTTTATTTTTGACCGACTTATGGCTCCCTAAGTACCAGCAAGGCGCCGTAGTTGGCGATGAACGAGCGAGCGCGAAGGAAATGTATGGGAAATTTCAACTTGATCGGGCAAGTAGTTTCTGAGATACAAAAAAGGGGTGCGCACGTGCGCACGTGCGCACGTGCAGAGGCACCCACCTTTGACTTGTGGGAAAGTGGGGGCTGAGAGGTCCCTAACCATGCACCAAATTCGAACACAATCGGCTCAGCCGTTCCTGAGTTACTGAATATGGGTGTGCACGTGCGCACGTGCAGAGGCACCCCACCCTGACTTGTGGGAAACTGGCGGATGAGAGGCCCCTAACCAGACACCAAATTTGAACACAATCGGCTCAGCCGTTCCCGGTTCCTGAGATATATAATAGGGGTGTGCACGTGCGCACGTGCAGAGGCAGCCCACCCCTGACTTGTGGAAAATTGGCGGCTGAGGGGTCCCTAACCACACACCAAATTTGCACACAATCGGCTCAGCCGCTGCAGAGTTTTTGCGAGAAAACACCTTTCAACACCCCTCACGCGGCACGCGCCACGCGCAGTGGTAGGCATCCACGTGAGTCAGCACTGGTCTCAAACAGGGTAGGTTGGATGGGGCTGCTCAGCAAAGAAGTCAGCTTGTCAATCGGACGTGTGGTTGCAGATATATGAGCTTCTCAAAAGCGTCGCCACGGGTCGGGTCGGGTCGGGTCGGGCCGGGCCGGGCCGAGCCGCTCATAATCATATTTTTCCCATATGCCACGGAAGGACGAGCGAGCGCTTCGCGCTCGCTCGCAATAAGTAACTTATGACGTCATTTTTTTAAGTTGCATGTTTGGGATTTCAGTGACCAGATACAGACAACTAAATGCCAGCACTGTATTTCTGAGACAAAACTGGTCTAGGAGCATGCCTTTTTTATTTAGATTAATCAATTTCAAATGTTTTCCTTATGTGACCTGACTTTGACTCGCTGGTATGGGGTCAGGTTGTGAAAATGGCTGCTACTATTGAATTATACGTGTAAAATAACCCATAAAACATGTGTCGCATGGCTTTCGTAGACCTCTTGCCAATAGCGACCTTTTGTGACCTGACCTTGACCTTTGCTTACCATTTCCCTTTCGCTTATGTGGGAAATTAATTATACCTTTGAGAGCACTATGTGCGAGAATAGTTGCAATCTATAAGGCTTTGGATGGAAAGTATGGCCCATTAACTAAATGCCTCGATTTTGACCCTTGATCTGGCTGTGACCTGACAGGTGACCTTATTTTGAAAACTTCGCGTATTCCTTAGGCGCGTCTCATTGAGAGCTTTCGATTGCCGCATTGCGCCTCTCGCTGCGGTTATTTGATCGGAAGATAACGGGGGGAGGGGCGTGTTCGGCTGAATACCCCAGCGGGGCGCTGAAAATTAGCCCCCCCCCCCCCCTCCTCCCGGTTAACGACTGTTTTGCGTTGAGGACATCCAACGCCCCCCCCCCCCCCGTATTTTGTTTCGAGCTGCGACCCGACTCACCGCCCCCCCCCCCCCCCGCTCAACGACTCTTCGTGCTGACTACCCGACGCTACCCCCCCCCGTCAACAACTTTGCTTTTTGACTGCGTCCCCCCACCCCAGTAAAAAAAATCCGTGGCGACGCCCCTGGCTGGGAGTGACTCCGAATGCTGCTAGGTGTGGCTACTGTGCCCCTGGCGGATATTCTGTACAAATTTCAGCTCGATCGGAGGTGTCCCGAACCTGGGCTGAACCTGGGCTGAACCTGGGCTGAACTTGGGCTGAACCTGTGCTGAACCTGGGCTGAACCTGGGCTGTCTTGATGGACATATGATATTTCGTTTTCATGTTACATAAATATGATTTGCTTTGATATTTTTCTTCCAATTCCAAAATATTTCCGATAGCTGCCATAAGTATGTTTACCTCGTTCAGACCAATGATATGAAGCACTCGACTCAGTGACTTCCAGAACAAATCAGTATGCAAAATGCAAATAACGCATCGCCAAACAATCTTAGAGCAATATTATGGGTCGCTCCACACCCCATCGTGTTGATGTAATTATAATTATTTTTGGTGAGCCCAGCTCAACATAGGTAATTACATTCGTTAGGAGAGTCGTCATTCGTCCATCCTAACTTCGCCGCACAAAACCAGCTCATCTTCATAAGTCCAATGACCACTTAAATGTGAACTTAAAATGGGAAAACCACACATGCAGCTTGGTTCAGTGGCGTATTTATAAATCCGTCAAGGAGGGGGGGGGGGGGGGAGGCAAGCCCTCAATAGGGCGCCAAAACTCCACATGAGGGCGCCTCTTGTGGCAAAAAAGCACCTCCATTTTTTTCTTCGCGGATTTGGGCCGGTCACCTTATTTTGGTATTCGAACTTAACAAAATGGGTTTGTCAAATTCACAAAAAATAGAATTTTTCCGAAAAAAAGTTTATTTGTATTTTTTTGGGGTAAAAAAAAAACACAATTTGGAAAAACCTAAACAACAATTTGAAAGAGAATGTCATTTCCTTTCTTTTGACGTTTTTATTTGCAATTTGCTTCAAAACTATATTTTCTACGATTTTTCAAACATTTATCGTTTTTCCACCAAAAATGTCATGATATGACGTCATTTCAACGTCATTATCTCCCAAAACACTGTATCAATGTCATTTAAATTTGGTAAAAAGACGTAGAATTGAAGCAGCATAAGGTACTGAAAGTTTCACGCTCATATATGGTATATATGGTTTTCAAGTTATTGAGGAAATCCGGGAGGGGGCAGCTTCTGCCCCCCCCCCCCGGCATTTGGGTATTGCCACCTGCGGAGAATTTCTAAAAAGAAACTTAAATGAATGGTGGAGATCAACAATGATGTATGCTCAAGCTCAAACTTGCTCCTGCAGCACCTAAAGCAATATATCGGCAAAACATTTTGTATTTATTTCTGATTCCAAAACGTTTACGTTGGTCCCAGCTGTGCTCAGTACTAGATTCATGATGGCCGCTCTTATCCAGTTTGGCTGTGAAATTGGCGCCCGCCCAAAGCCGAATGTACGAATTCTCCGAGACTTGACCTTGAAAAGTCTGCCTGTGTTATAAGGCATAGGTCACAAATCTCCTACGGTCCCAAAGTCGAGCCATAGCAATTCTTGCTGTTTTATTATGAAAGAGGCTAAGGTTGTTGAAAATATAAGTAACTGCATACGCTTTTTTATTTTAAAGTTCACTGATGGAATGGTGATGTTGAGCTTGCAACATTCAAAAGAAAATAATAGTCCGCAAAGAAGTGATTCTAAATAGTGATGAGGCGACTCCAATATTAGGAATGTGTGCCAAGCATGAGTGGTGCAAATGTATTTTTTTATCTAATGGGGGGAGTTTCGGGACCCAAACTTTGCAGGTGAAATCGGACACGCTTAATCGACCGATACACACCAAAAGTTCTATATTGGCCCGCGAGGTGGCAATATCCCTTTAAGTGTCACCTGGGCTGCTTGACTTGCATCTGGTGCCCTGTTTTGTCTATCATTGAAAAAGGGATACATCAAAACTTGAAATTCAATCACTCGAGAGAGAAAAACTTCCGTTTTCATAAAGTTTTCTCCTAAGATCATTATTTTTCACGTTCAGTGCAGGGAACGCATACTTGTATTGAATGCCACCCACCAAGATTCCTGTGAGGAAGGGGATTTGCGCCTGATGCCCTGGATCCGCCAGTGCCGTCAGCGAAAGATGTTGGTGTTGTTGAGCGGGGGTAAGTCATAAAAATAACAAAATAACAAAGAAGTTAATGAAAATAAATTATACAATCAATCGATAACTTAAATTAATTGTTCTTTCCACTTGATGATATTCTCGAATATTTTTTAACCGTGGAATTCGTGGAATTGACCCGCAGGATTTGTGAGAAAAAAACACAAAAATAAAAATTATCGCAATAAAGAGGCATTCATGTCTTTTCCATTCATGAATGGGATAGAGCAAAACTGAGGAATGCCTGTGATAAAGCACAACACCCCAATTAAAGAAGTGGATGGCAAACAGACAATTTTGCACTCGGGCCAGCCGAAATACACCCACCCCGTTCCCCGGCTTCACAAAATCAACCCTGCCCTATTTCCCGGTCTGCCGAAGTCCCAGGCATGCGGAATTCCGCCCTGCCCCGCACACAGGCTTGTCCAAATCAGCCCCGTCCCCATTTAGCTTGCCAAAATTCACCCTGCTCCTGTTCTCTCTAGCCTCCAAAAATTTACCCAGCGGCCCCTGTCCTGAGGGTGGCACCTTGTCTGAAGGCGGCACCTGGCCAGATGGCAGCACCTGGTCTAAGGGCGGCACCCATGGGCGCAACCACGTCCAAAAAAAGTGGTACGGACAAATTGGCGTTGGGGGCGCCATCGCCAAAAAACTCGCAATATCACAAATGTGTCCTTTTTTAGATGTAGTGCATGTAATATGTATGTATGTACCTGTAATCTACTGTAGTACTGAAAAATAATGTCGCCATCCCCATAATCAATATGAGACCACTGGCGGATCCAGCCTTTCTCCGTCGGGGGGGGGGGGGGGGGGGGGGGATCTTTTTGTGGCAAAAAGTACCCCCATTTTTTTACCCTCCGCGGATTTGAGCCGGTCACCTTATTTTGGTATTTGAGCTTAATAAATTCACTTCTTTCGGAGAAAAAAACCCACAAAAACGCGATATTCCGTAGCATATAGACAAATAAGTAATAATAACGTTTATCTCATACCAACTCGCAGGGGTGTCGCCGATAATTTTTAAGTGGGGGGTCGGCTGAAATGGAAGAAAAAAATAACCTCAATTTTTGTCTGCGTGTATTTAAAGGGAATATTTCACCTTTCTGGAAGTTGTCAAATATACGCCAGTTGTAGTGCAAAATATGAAGTAAGTGGTGCTGAAAACGATGGTGATATTTTGTTTTCTCGAAAACTTCACTTAACTTCTAAAAATTAAGCTTTAAATATTTAGTTTGATGACGTCATATTGAGCTATAGACCACCGCTGATTGGCTGACAAAGTGGGATTGGCTGAAAAAGTGGCGGTCAGCCAATCAGCGGCTGCCTGAAGTCATTTTGAAAATGGTCAATTAAACTGCTTAAAAACGGTTAAGTTTTGGGGAAAATGACCTTAGTAATTTAAACATTTCAATAACGGCCCAAGATAATGGCTATCTCAGTTTAACACTAATACCAAGGTGGAACATTCCCATTACAAATCCACATTAAAAATGGTGTAAAGGCACCATTTTTGCACCTTTGCACCATTTTTAATGTGGATTTTCATATTATAGTAGGTACTTTTTATTTTGCGCCGCCAAGCAGCGCGATTTTTATGGGTTTGCCTGACAAACTCTAGAAATATAGACGGTGGGTATTGTAGAGGATAAGAAGGTAAAAATGTTATTCAATAAATTCAGCGTTACGACGAACCGAAGACGACAATGGCTTCGTTATGACGATGTCCACCGATGTGACGCCGCGAAGCGGTGTGACAATTTTAATTTTAGGTCTTGGAAAACGAAATTTTCATATTGGAACCAGACCGTGATTGGAGCCAAGCCTCAGGTAACCCCTCTTCCTGGTTGCACATCTCGGTATAATGCAAAATATTGAAATGAAGGTAGTTTTTAATATACCTACATTAGCCTCTGATAGTAAATCACCTGGCCCCTGGCTTGGTTCAAAGGAATTAGGCGGGCTTGGAGATGGTTATTTGCAAATTTGTAATGGTATGTGATTCAACAATTTGCCGGAGTAGGTGGGGTCAGCATTGCCGGCCCTACTCCTAGGAAGGGTCAGTTATTGCATTAGAAGTGTAATTATCGAATCAAAGCGAGTTAAAGGCGAAAATGACACACGTCGGTAAATATGGGCCCCGTTTGCTGGTAATGTGTTGAATTTCACAACACATTGTTGACAGTGGACCAAACCAAAGCATGCGCGCGCATCCCGAAAACGGATCCCAGAGGGCAGACGTCTGGCTCCCGGATCCACTGGGATCATAGATTCGCACTCACAATTTGTCGATGGATCCAATGGGATCATAGATCCGCCTTCAAAATTAGTTAAAGGATCCACCGGGATCCGATATCTTATGCCCAGTTTTCTTGGGGATCCGCTGGGATCCAAGATCCACAGTTACATTTTGTCGTCAGAACTCATGTATGCTGGGATCATAGATCATGTATTGGATCTTGTGGATATCTGGGATCATGGATCTGGACCTGCGATCCGCTCGCATGTCTGTTGGACTTCCTTTGAGCGCATACTCCAGCACTGGTTTGCCAAAAACGCTGCACATGTTAAAAATTTCGTTGAAATTGGTTGAGAAATTTGGGAAATAATGACGTTTTGATGACGTCATGTTGGTAAAAAATAGAAATATTTGAAAAATCGTAGAAAATAGAGTTTTAAAGAAAATTGCAAACGCATTTCACCATAGATACAAAATGGCATTCTCTTTAAAATGGCAATCTCAGATTTTTAACAAAAAAAATTTACCCCTAAAATAAAATAAAACTGTTTTTTTTGTTAATCCCCACAAAATCAAAATTTTCGAAGATATTAGAAAAACCGGAATACATGTGAGATAACTGAGTATGGACAATACTCATACCAAATTTCAAAGCAATATCTTTATTTTTGACTGAGTGATGGCTCCCTAAGTGTAAGAAACTGATGACGTCATTTTTAAAAATAACTTTTTGACTTTTTTTTGACAAGATACGAACAAATAATTACCTTTTCTGTATCTCTGAGCCAAAACTGGTCTAGGAACATGCCTTTTTATTTACATTTATCAATTTATAATTTTGAGGTTTTCTGAAGAGCAAAATCGCTGTTCTGGACGTGGTAAATCCGAGGTCATTCACTTGACCTGGAAGGTCATCCGTTGACCTGAAACCTAAAAATCGCATACTGTTAGATTCCTCTAATTACAGTCAACATGTTGGTACTCACCGTATTGCTCTGAGTTGCTTGGTTTAGAAGTTAACAGGGGGGGGGGGGGGCTGTCAGGCGAAGGTGTCAGGCAGGGTAGGGCGAAGGTGAAAAAAAGCTCCCGTAGGGCGAAGGTTAAAGGGAATAGTTCATCTTTAATATGAGGTTTAGAACTGAGATAGCAGATTTGTAAAGCAGATCGAAAAACGAGTTGTGGTGTCTGGTGAATGAATTAGCTCGCTATGCTAAGTAATTTCGACGCAGGACTAGTGTCGTGGTAGTATATCTGGGCACGACACAGCTTCTTCTAAAAGGGGCCCTTTTAGAAGACGCTGTTCGGCTGTTTCGTGCCCCGATCGGGGCTCGAAACTTGAAACTCTTCGACGGATATCTATCTATCGCCCAAACAAATGCCATATTCGTTTTTTTTTCAGCTCGAAATACCCCGTATAGCTAAATTTCAAGACAACTTTCAAGGTGACCTATTCCCTTTAAACCATAACAAACCACTTCAACAAGTAGTGCAGTATTTTCTGAAACAACTCGGCCGGCAATCGCGCCTAAGCCGTGTGCGACACAGGAAATCTGGCTCGTTGTGGGGGAGCGATCGGCCGCGTCTGCCGCTGAATGGATGAGGCGGACCGTTTGGCGAACGGGCCCTGTCGATGCGGCCCGGGTGGTCGATAGCGGTGCGCCTGCGCCAGTGGCGTCGGGGCACTTCTCATCGGCCCGTCCCGGGCATCGATTTTCGCCGCCTGGACCGAGGCCGGCAGCGGGGTTGAGCCGCCGCTGAATACTGTGCTGCCGGCGACGACGGGGCGGTGTCTGAGGTCACAGTGACGGTCTCCGAGTGCGCGGGATGCAGCCGAGGTGACGCCGTCTTCGCCCCGCTAGACTCAGTGTGTCCCGTGCCTCTCCTCCCCCGCTGACGCTGACGCCGCCGTCATGCAGGACGCCCACTACGCGGCGTACGCGGAGCCGCCGGCGGAGCAGCAGCGCCAGCCGCTACAAGCCCTCCATCCCGGTGCCGCCCGGCGCGAGACCCTTCGTTGATGTCGAAGCCACCGGCGAGGTGGATCCGAACGCCTACCCTGAGGCCAAGGACAGCACCCACAAGGTGCGCGGCCGCTCCGATGTGCTGCACATGCTGTTTGACACGGCTAACAGGACCTGGTCATCTCGAAGGCGTTCTACTTCTGCTTCTACAGCGCGTTCGGCTCGCTGTTCCCTCTGATGGCCGTCTACTTCAAGCAGATGGGCATGAACGCCGGCCAGTGCGGCATCCTGATCGGCGTGCGACCGTTTGTAGAGTTCCTCTCCACGCCTTTCTGGGCTGGAGTGGCTGAAAGGTGAGTTTTACTCTCTCACTGACTTAGGTGGAGTCTGCTCCACTCCCCGCTACACTCAAAACGTACTGCCATTGATGAATCCTAGATTAATACAAATTTAAGTTTCGAATAGTTTATCGCAAACCCCACGGTGGGGCTGGTTAAGTAGAAAAGCGCTTCATTGCACTTTCTTCCGTAAAAATTTGCTCAATGCTGTCATGATACATGGCAGCATTGGCCTGCTGTCAATGCTGTCATGTTGTCCGAGTTGTATAACCGGAATATATCTGTTATACGATACGGAAGACGGGAACGGGACGGAAATTTGACGGGAACGAAACGGACGCGGCGGGTAAGGGACGGGAACATGGACCACCTGAAACGGCCTGGTCTGAATATTTATGTAACGCTCTGTGCCGAGGTCCTATTGTTATTTCGCTTCATTGCATTTTTTTGACGATAGCCTAGTGCGCACTTATACAGCAAGCTACGTGAGTAATGTGCAAGGGCGCCGCCACCTTCCGAAGTTAGCGGGGGGAGGGGAGGGGAGGGGAGGGGAGGGGAGGGGAGGGGAGGGGAGGGGAGGGGAGGGGAGGGGAGGGGAGGGGAGGGGAGGGGAGGGGAGGGGAGGGGAGGGGGAGAGGAGACGGAGCATTCTGAAGTCGATTCTTTCCATGCAACGCCCATAGGCGTAATGTTAAAATCCGAAGATGTGGGGGGGGACATGTCCCCCGTCCCCCCCCCCCCCCTGTGGCGGAGCCCTGGACTGATGTGAGCACTGAGCATGCATCACCGTCTAAAATGCCCACCCATATTTTTATTCAACGGAATATACATGTTCATTGAACAATGAACATGTATAAAACTGAACATGGAACTTGAACGTTGTTCCAGTGTTCAGTTCGCTGAGTAGTCTCGCGCTACGGCCACTCATCAACAGAGGCAGCCTAGGCTGAGCCGCCTTACAGTGGTGTGAAGCGGTACAGTCTATCTGTCAGGTATTTTCAGTCTGCTAGCGCTGCGTCTCGCTTGCGAGAAATAACCAGGCTTGGTTTAGCTTCGGTTTTGGGAGAATAATGGCGCATCAGTCCGTTCGGGTTATTGTGCAGCAATAAGCTGAAAGAGACGAGACTATTGGAGCAAAATAACACTCTAACAGGGTTCGTGGCAACCGGGTCCAAGGGTGAGACACGTCTAGCGTCCATGGGCGTACTGGCTGTAATGCACCAGTCTCGGGCAGGGGCTGTTTTTTGGGGAGGGGCGTCGCCGATAATTTTTGAGTGGGGGGTCGGCTGAAATGACGAAAAAATGTACCCCATTTGTATGCGTGTATTTAAGCCTTTTCAGCATTTGTAATGCGGTTTTCATGTTATAGTAGGTACTCGTTATTTAGCGCCGGTAAGCGTCGCGAAATTTTACGGGTTTGCCTGATAAAACCCAGAAATATGGGCGGTGGGCCTTGTAGAACACTGGCAGATCCAGGAGGGGGGGGGGGCAGGGAAAAAAGCCCCCCCCCCATCCCACGCTCGTCGGGGGCGGCAATAGAAATTAGCCCCCTAAATCCGCTTGAAACTGGCGATGAAAAATGGCTACTAACTGCGAAAAAATATATTTTTGCGAACAAAAAAAATCGTTATTTTTTTCCTCGTTCGTGTTTCCTCTATTCTGTATCATTTTGGTAGCAGGAGGGAAAGTGGCGCGTGCATATTTGGAAATTTCGAATACAAGATCCAGACCCATCATACTTAAGTAGCCATAAGTCAGCCAAAACTAAAGGTATTGCTTTGAAATTTGGTTTGGGTATTGTCTATACTTCGTTCTCCAATATATATTCCGGTTTTGAACATGTTTGGAAATTTTGATTTTGCAGATTTTTTCTCTCCAATTTTTCTTCTTCATAAAATCATATAATAAAATATAAAATCATATGCAAAGGCCGGAATATAGATTGGAGAACCAAGTGTGGACGATGCCCAAACCAAATGTCAAAGCAATATCTTGAGCGTTGACTGACTTATGGCTCCCTAAGCAGTGGCGTACGCAGAAATTCACAAAGGACCATGTCATTGCCTTGAGGGGCGCCACCCGATCGATAGGGCCGCCACCAATATTGGCGAAATTTTGCAGGGGGGGGGGGCGCCTCTACTTCCGCACCGTGCGGA
>JAXIVJ010012946.1:0-12500 GCA_036785665.1 Chirona hameri
CTTGCGCGTCCCGTTGCGATAATTGGTTCTGAAGATACCAGGGGGGCTAAAAAAGCCCCCCCC
This sequence comes from Chirona hameri, assembly GCA_036785665.1. NCBI lineage: Eukaryota > Metazoa > Arthropoda > Thecostraca > Balanomorpha > Balanidae > Chirona > Chirona hameri. Next base: position 64 of record JAXIVJ010012946.1, read on the forward strand.
CCCCCCCCCCAGTGAGTCGTGTTACAGAATATACCCCAGTGACTGCCGGGTTAACCTAACCCTACAGCGTAAATAAGTAATGTGCTGTCATAGCCTGGCCGCCATGAACGCTGTCTATACTTACCGGTCGTCGTCAGCTGGCGTGTAAACAAAGTTTGGCGACAGGCAAGGTGACGGAAGCGGTGATATATTAATTATTAAAGTTAGAATTAGTTATAGTGCAAAATGTTTGGGAAGACACCCATTGTTACTAAATGGGATATTTGCTATCGATTGGTAGGTATATTATAGGTATTAATTAATAACTAATGGTGGGTTTATGGTCAAAGTCCCAGCGTTAAGTGTACAATAATACGCATGGGCGTCGCTACCCGTGACTGGGCCTGGGAAAACAGAGGACATTGTACGTACTAGTAATTTTGAACCATCCCTAATCTGGTCCCATGTTTAAGTATAATGGAGTTGGATTTGCCCCTACTAATTTTGAGACAGTGGCGATACCATTGATAATACTCCAGGCTGCAAAGTATGGTATTTTCAACGAGATCTTGTCAGTGTGGTCCCGTTCTGGCTGGTGAAATATACGTATGAGTGGCCCAACCGTAGCCATGGTTTTCAGAGGTTTATGTCTCTGCAACTGCTCGATTGATGTGGCTGAAAATTTTGCAGATAAAAATGGTCATGTCATAAAAAATGACATTTCTGAAATTCTGTGTTGTGTTTAGGAGCAACAGGCGATGCCACAGAGCTGCAACTGCACTCTTCTTCCCAAGTTTTACTGCAAATTTGAAATTCCTTATTTTAATGATACTTGGATCTTCCTACTTCCTCAGCACTTTTTCCCAGTAGAGGATACATGCGTATACCTACTCATAGGGCCTTGCCTACTCAGTCAATTTTGCCCCCCCCCTGGCAAAAAAATCGTGGCGTCGCCCACTGGTGGATCCAGGGGGGGGGGGGGGGCAACCAACTCATGCCCCCGACAGCTTGGAAGGGGGGGGGGGGCAACCAGGGGTGGTAAAAATAGACTATGGTTCTCCGACCAAATCGAAAGTTGGAAAATGGTTCTCTAGCAACACTAATTCAATATCGTTCGTTGAATCAATATTTATATTTATACTCTTGTGAAATATTGATCATATAAATGCAAAAAAAAAGTTGCAGAAACTGATAAGCTACTCTGTAGCTGATGCAAGATTAAAGACATCAAGTTCTTGAGGTCCCTATAGAAGAAGAGAGCATATACAGGTCCTAAGCAACATTTGTCATTTAATGTGATTTGTTTTGTTATGACAGACATACAAGTGTACCAGTAATACCAAAGCTATGACGTCACCAAAAACGATACATAAAGAGACATAACATAAAAGTGTAACGAAGAGCCTCTTGGGCCCATCGGTGGCACCCCCCCCCCCCCCCCCCCCAGTCTCGCCCCTTCAAATCACCTTACTCTAACCTGCATAAAAGAAGGCTAATCCCACGAATATTTATGAACTAATCCCTTCTCTGTAAAGTATTTATCTAATGTAATTTTGAAGGAATCAAGTGTTACTGCATCAGCGACATCCCCTAGTAGCATATTCAAATGTCCTACAACCCTTCTCCTGAAAAAATTACTGTCATAGCCTAGTCCTACTTTGTCTCATAATGAGTTTATGCTGATGACCTCTACCTCGATCACATCAAGACCTACATGACGTCATCAAAACGTCATTATTTCCCAAATTTCTTAACCAATTTCAAAGAAATCTTTACAGCCTACTTATAATTGCTGAAAACTCAGCTACCGAAAATTTCAGCCAGCGAGATACACCGCATGTGTAAAAACCTATTCAAGAAAAACATCAGGGGGGCCTGTCACGCTGTCAGGCCCCCTGATGTAGGGCGGGAGTTAATTTGTATACAATTAAGTGACTTTTCGAGAGAGAAAAAATATCACCATCGTTTTCAGCAGCACTTACTACATATTTTCGACTACAACCAGCGTATATTTGATAACTTTCAGAAGGTGAAACATTCACTTTAACTTGAGGTCAAATTTTGAAGTTGACCTACCGTAATCACCATTAAAGGAAATAGTTCATCTTTAACATGGGGTTTTGGACTGAGATAGCAGGTTTGTAAAGCAGATCTAAAAATGGGTTGTGGTGAAAGAGTTACCTCCCTACGTTAAGTAATTTATACACAGGACTAGTGGGCCCGGTTTCATGTCCGCTGTTCCGGGCCACGGTCGGGACATGAACGGTCGCCGCCGGAGGCAGGTACACTCTCTGGCACGTAGTCTCTGATCACGACGCCTCATTAATATCCGCTCAGCCGCGCGGGCGGCGCGCCAGTCCCTTGTCAGAGACTGTACTTGGCGTCAGGCGGAGCCAGAACGCCAGCTGCTGTCGTACGATTTCTCGTGAAATGCAAAGGGAAACTTTACTTCTTTCTCTACATATATCCATCGGTTGTCCAAACGAAAGTCATATTCGTAGTTTTGAGCTCAAGATCACCGTATGGTTGAATTTCAAGACAACTTTCAAGGTGACTTATTCCCAATAATAGGTATGTTTGCAAGCGCCTTGACGACAAAAACACGATGGTTATAATGTTATTTCTTTACTTTTGTTATATAAGAAGTTAGAGATTTATTATTAAACAAATATTAATAAAAATGAATTATTGATCTACGTTTGTTATATAAAAGCCATCATGAATATAACGGTTTCGTTTGATATGCAAGAATATTTTTTTTTTATTTGTCTTGATAGTTCACTTATCTTTCCCACATTTATGGTTGCTCTATGTAAAATATCTGCTTTTAAGTTGAGTAGCTGACTAGTTGAGGGGGCTGCTATCAAAGTTGAGGTGGCTGGAGTCTCCTCAACCGAATAGGATCATACAGCCCTGACTTTATCCCAGTACTTATTGAAACGTATACCAATTATTAATCTGAACTCAGGTAGAATGTAACAACCACTGAAACTTCGAAGAACATTCGCCTAGTGTGGCTACATGACATATCATCATGCCTTTGAGGATTTACAGTGAGCACCAATCTTTTTTTAAGATCGAATAAATGTATGCCCGTTATGCCCCACGTGGAAACCCATCTTACCCCACGTGGTGGGGCAAGACGGGTTTTTGCAGTCTCTCGCGGGAAATGTCCCCATTTGGACATTTATGGATGTTGACTGTTATATCGTAGGATACATAATACATACATAAATGTTGGAACTTGGAAGATGTCTGAGACAAAATATAACAAGACTATCGCGACACTTGTGCCGGAGATATGAAACATCCAACACTAACATGCCCGTCCCACCCCACTCTCCCCTAAAAATGGTGTAAAAATCTCCACCGGATACAATTATACAGGAATTTCCAACCGCGCAGGTCTCGGTGACTCACCTCTGGCCTGTTGTGTTCCAGACTCGGCGCAGCGTGGCGAGCGTGGCGCGGCCGGGGCCGAGCAGTGCCCCGGTGCGGAGCAGGAGCAGGATGATGGGGAGCAGCGCTTCCGCTCACACATGCAGGACTTGGTGGAGTTTGAGCGGTTGAGCATGCAAGAGGCGGAGCGGTTCCGCTCACCAGCACATGTACGGGATTGGTTCGTATGTCGAATACAGCAGGCGTGGGAAGAGCTGGTGGAGCAGTTCCAGCGAGCAGAGATGGAGATGCGGCATCGTCAGGAGCGGGACTAGCTGGAGCGGCGGCATCGTTGCGAGCAGGATGACCAGGAGCGGAGGCACTGTGAGGAGCGGACAGAGCAAGATCTACAGCTCCTGCAAAAACACGATGAACAAGGACGTCAACTCCTGGTGAAGATGGATCAGGATGAGTTGAAGAATCAGCGGGACGAAGCGGACCAGGAGCTTCACAAGCTGCAATGTAGGGTGCTGCAGGAGCTCGATGAACTGGAAGTGCGACTCCTGCAAGAGTGGGACGAGCGGAAAAGGCAACACCATCAGGAGCGACATGAGCAGCAAAAGCGACACCGGAGAGAACTGGACCAGCTGGATCGGCTGATGGATGGGCCGAAGTGGACCTCCTCGATGGACAGCATGGATGCTGATTCACGTGAGTACATATTCGCCAGCTCTGCGCATTGTTACGAAATGCAAACGGCATGTTTTACCGCCCCATTCGGGTGAAGCCGACTGAGACCTGGCTGTATGAACAATATAACAACATGCCTGGACAGGCAGAAGAACACAGTTGGTAAGCAAATATTGCCCAACGACCCTTTGGCATAACATTTCAAAACATTCAAAACAAAACGCAAACAAAACATTTTGCCATAACATTCCTTACCTTGTTTCCGCAAGGTAAGGAAAGAAAATCTAATTTTGGTAACCTGGCGATAAATCAATGAGACGCTGGAGGTTCTGTGGGGTTATGGACGGTTTGGGCGATTTATGGGGTATCTGGAGCAAAGTCCTAAAACTGGAAAATCCGATCTTTGATGACCTTTGGTGACCTCAATATTTACCTGAGCCAAAAAAATAACAGAAATATTTTCAAAATGATTTTTGACGAGCTTTCAAACGGTATTCAGGGGTGGTAAAAGTGCTTTGAGCAGCCCCGACCAAAAGTGGCACAGAAAAAATTACCCTAGCTAAAAAATGACCCCAGCTGAGCTAGGGTCATTTTCTATATATCCTAGGCCAAGCGTGGTACGACACAATTTATCCCCAGTCTGCATGACGTCTGTCGCTAGCGCCACCTGCCTAACTGGGGGTAGTGGCATAGGCAATAGATGTCGCCACGAGGTTTTCAATATACTAGGATTTTAGCAACACTACTTAATCCTATTAGTGGCAGGCTCCTGGCTGCCCCTATTAGTGGTCGGGGGCGGATCGGGGGGGGGGGGCGGATTCCGCCCCCCGGAGATCTCGAAATCTACCAGTCCGATTTTAACAAATCAAACGGCGTTTGATTCCCCTCAACACGATCTACATTTCTAAACAAGATACAAAATACGATTTTTTTTATAGGGGGGGGGGGGGCAACAAAGGGGGCAAAAACTACAAATATTAGAGGTATTTGTGATCCAACACAGCTGTCATGTTTATCATTCGATTTCAACGCAACTAATGGGAATCGATAGAGATTGAATTGGGGATTGATATATGATGGTGACTTTTGAAAATGCAAAAATCATAGGCGTTTTCAGGTCACTAAATTTGGGGGCCAAATAAATGCCATATAAAACAGTCTTTTTTCTTATTTTTCTCGACTAATGAAATGTTGCGCTATTGTGACATCCGACACAACAGTTATAAAGCATATTTGCATCCATAGGCGGTGCTAGGTTACCGAAAAAGGGAGGCAAAATATATAAAAACAACTTCCTGTAAGCCCCCCCTTTTCAAGTACCTGAAACCGCCTCTGCCGTGCAATACTGATTATAGTTCACTAAAATAAACTAATTTAAACTTGTTCTAATCACCGTAAACCTATGTAATTTCTTTATACTTCAGGCAGTTAGGAAGAAGCCGTGAAGATCGCATCTCCGTATTATCGCCAAATGTCTAAGAAGAAAAAAACTCCAAAAACTGGGCCCTGGAACAGCCTCTGTTAAGGCTAGGAGCTTACACTTTTGATTCCATATGCGGAATTCAATTCTAGGAAAAGACCTAGAATTTCATTGGTTTGCTCTCAGCTGTTCGGGAGATATCTGCGAAAACCCTGAGGGGTGGGCAGAATCTGCCCCCCCCCCCGCCACTAATAGGGTTAAAGAGAATAGGTTACCTTGAAAGTTATTTTGAAATTTGGCTATACGGGGCATTTCGAGCTACAAAACGAATATGACATTTGTTTGGACGATAGATGGATATCCGTCGAAGAGTTTCATATTTCGTACCCCGATCGGGGCACGAAACAGCCGAACAGCGTCTTCTAATAGGGCCGCTTTTAATTAAAAGGCGCTGTTTCGTCCCCCGATCTACTACCACGACACTAGTCCTGTGTCGAAATTACTTAGCGTAGCGAGGTAATTATTTCACCACAACCCGTTTTTCGATCTGCTCTAAAAATCTGCTATCTCAGTTAAAAAAAACATGAAAAAAGTTCGAGGCGGCGCACCGTCACGGAGAACGAACGATCCAGACTGCGATGTCACTGCAGCTGGAGAGGCTTCGAGTCCGTCTTAAGGGGCACAGGTTCCCTCACGCGCCCTGGAGGGGGGGGGGGGATCTGCACACCCCTCCGGTTCTTCGAGGATAGCGCAAAAACGGCGGCGCGCAGCGCAACCATTTTTGCATACTGTTTTTAACCCGCGCAATGCAGGGGCTTTGCGCCGAACACGAACTGCAGGGGAGGGGTGGATTTCCGCCCCCCTGAGATCTCGAAAACTACGCTACGTAGCGAGAAGCGGAAAAAGCATTTTATATCTTCATACATGTTCTATCGAAAGTATTCAAGTATTTGTTTAGGTCAGGTCAAAATTGAGGTCACCAGAAATCATCAAAGGTCAAATTTTCCAGTTTTTTCTCCTGTTTTAGGACATCGCTCCAGAAATTCCATATATCTCAGAAACGATGCTAGTTAGAAACAAACGGAAAAAGCAAACACCAGCCAGTGAAATTTTAAATTGCAAAGTGTCCTCAGATTTGATATCAGGTCAATATTGGAGGCTCCAAAGGTCAAAACAGGAAAAATGCCTTTTTTTGCTAAATCGTTTTTTGCTATTAACTTTTTACTTAAAAAAGATACCGGAAAACTGTTTACGCCATTGTGTTTATCTTGTCAAGACACTTCAAATGATATATATATGATGACCTTGTTAAGGCAACTTAACAATTTGACCTCAGGTCATGGTCAAGTGATGACCCAAGTAGGGCATGTTGCATATGGGAAGACGTGTCTCGACGAGACAAACACATTGATGTCTGTTTTACTTCTCTATCTTCATTATGTCGGGAGTTATTTACAACAAAAAAGATGGTGACCTCGCATGACCTCAAATGACCCAAAAGGGGTCACTGAACAAAAATTACACTTGAATCATCAAGAATATCTTATAATAACATCATCCAGAAGTAATTGGACTAATATCATACATATCCTTGAAATAGGAAGCATTTGTATATTTCCCCGTTGACTTATTATGGAGAGGTTACGAAATTGACCTGACCTTAAGTCACCGATATCAAAATTCCGAGATGAACGAATTGTAAGTACTTATACCCTCATGACATCCTGTAAGTTTCAAACTGATCGGTGAAAAACTCTGGCCTTGGCACAACTGCAAACATTTTTTTTGGAGCTGGGGTCACTTGACCTGGTCTGGTGACCTGACCTGAGATGACCTGAGGATATATTTTTGTTTAAAGTGTGTGCATTTGATGTCCTAACAGGTGTACCAAAACCTGGTGGCGTTGCGCGCCGACGTTTTTTCGCTATCTTTGAAAAACCTGAGGGGGGGGGGGGCGGAAATCAACCCCTGCAGTGCGCGGGTTAAATGAACTACCCACATTATGTCAAAATATTGACCTCAGATCATCTCAGGTCAGGTCACCAAACCAGCTCATGTGATGATCCCACCTCCATCACGTTTGCGGTAGTACCGCAGCCACAGTTTAAAGCCGATCGGTTTCAATCTTGCAGTATTTGATAAAGTGAATATAGATACCTACAATTTGGTAATCTATTATTTTGTATTAGTGACCTAAGGTCAGGTCAATTTCGTGACCATCAACACTGTTTTGTCAATTAATATCGACACAATGAAGATAGATAAGTGAAAATGGTATCAATGTGTTTGTCTCGTCGAGACACGTCTCCCAATATGCAACATAATCACTAACATAATCACTTGCATCACCACTTGACCTTGACCTGAGGTCAAATTTATCAGTTGACCTAACCTGGTCAAAATGCATATAATTCGAATTGCCTTGACAAGAAAACACGATGGCGTAAAACGTATTGCTTTATCTTTATTAGGTACAAAGTAATTTGCGAAAAACTGTTTTGCCAACAAAATGACATTTTTGACATTTGATGATCTCTGGAGCCTAAACTATTCGTCTGAGCTAAAATCTGAGTAAAATTCGCAATTTAATTTGTCAAGAGATTTCCATTGCGTTTTTCAGTTTGTTCCTAGCTGTCATAGTTCATGTGATATCTGGGTATTTCTAGAGAGAAGTCCTAAAACTGGAAAATCGGACCTTTGATGGCATCTGGTGACCCCAATATTGACCTGACCTCAAAAAGGCAGATGTACTTTCGATAGAGCTTGTCTCGGGCTATCTGACGCCGTTTTACGCTTGTCGCTATGTGGCATTGTTTTTTTTTAGATCTTAGGGGGGGGGGGGGCGGGCGAAATCCCCCCCCCCCCCCTTCCAGGGCGTGTAATTATCAGAGGCCATCCAGTGCGCTTGCTAACGGTAAACTATTCCCTTTAATACCATTTGTAACCATGTACAAGCAACAATGGTAATAGAAATGTAACGGTTCTTCGCATTTTTAATTCGACACGTCTGGCTCGCAAACAGGTGCATTAATCCGCGCACTGCAGGGGGGTTGATTTCCGCCCTCCCCCCTCAGGTTTTCAAAGATAGCGAAAAAACAGCGGCGCGCAGCTCCGCCGGGTTTTGTCACACCTGTTAGGACATCAATTACGCACACTTTGAAAAAAAATAACCTCGGGTCATCTCAGGTCAGGTCACCAGGCCAGGTCAAGTGATTTCCCACCTCCAAAAATGTTTGCAGTTGAGCCAAAGCCAGAGTTTCTCACCGATCAGTTTGAAACTTACGGGGTGTCATGAGGGCATAAGTACTTACAATTCAATTATCTCGGAATTTTTATATCGGTGACTTAAGGTCAGGTCAGTCAGTTTCGTGACTTGCCCATAATAGGTCAATGGGGAAATATTCAAATGCTTCCTATTTCAAGGATATGAATGATATTGGTCCAATTACTTCTGGATCATGTTATTATAGGATATTCGTGATGACCCAAGTGTAAGTTTTGTTCAGTGTTTTGTTAAGTTTTGTTCAGTATATGTGGTCGTTTGAGGTCATCTGAGGTAACCATCACTTTTTGTCAATAACTCCCGACATAATGAAGATAGAGAAGTAAAACCGACAGCAATGTTTTTTTTTCTCGTCGAGACACGTCTCCCTATACGCAACATGACCTACTTGGGTCTTGAACTCAGGTCAAGGTCACGTGACCCGAGGTATTTTTTTTTAAGTTGACCTAACAATGTCACAATGTATATCATTAAAAGTGCCTGGACGAGATAAACACAATGGCGTAAACAGTTGTCCGTTATCTTTATTAAGTAAAAAGTTAATAGCGAAAAACAATTTTGCAAAAAAAAACAGTATTTGTTTCTGTTTTGACCTCTGGAGCCTCAAATATTGACCTGAGATCAAATTTGAGGACAATTTGTCGATTGCAAATTTAACTGGCTGGCGATCGCTTTTTCTGTTTGTTTCTAACTAGCATAGTTTCCGAGATATATGGGAATTTCTGGAGCGAAGCCCTAACACAGGAGAAGAAAACAAAACTTGGAAATCTGACCTTTGATGACCTCTGGTGACCTCAATATTGACTTCAGGAAAACCATTTGAAATACCTTCGAATGTGCTTGTCGAGAGCTTTTGAACGTTTTTGTCTGTGTCTTTCTAGCTCTTTTACTTTTCGAGTTAAATGGGTGGGGTCCCAGGACAGTGAAATCCACTGTCCTGACAGTGGACCTTCATTGAAAATGCACTAGCACCCCGGCCCGCCCCCGGGGGAATCGACTGTCCGGATTTCCCTCGCCGTGCCGGGGGTGGTGCGTTTAGACGCCCCCTAATGTTTTTCGAGAATAGCAAAACAAGCCCCGCCGTTTTTGGCACAGCTGTTAAGGCATCAATTGCCCACATATTGTAAAACTCTTGACCAAGGGTCATCTCAGGTCAGTTCACCAGGCCAGGTCACGTGACCCCACCTCCAAAAAAGTGTGCGGTCTTTCTACAGCCACAGTTTTTGGCCGATCGATTTCGTACTTACAGGATTTCATAAAGGTAATACCTACAATTCGTTTATCTCGGATTTTTTTTATATCAGTGACCTAAGGTCGGTTCAATTTCGTGACCTCCCCATTAACCCGCGCACTGCAGGGGCTTTGCGCCGAACACGAACTGCAGGGGGGGGGGGGTGTTGATTTCGCCTGATTGATTCCCCCTGAGATCTCGAAAACTACGCTACGTAGCGAGAAGCGGAAAAAGGCATTTGATAGCTTCATACATGTTCTATCGAAAGTATTTCAGTGTTCTTTTAGGTCAGGTCAAAATTGAGGTCACCAGAGGCATCAAAGGTCAAATTTTCCAGTTTTTTCTCTCCTGTTTTAGGACATCGCTCCAGAAATTCCCACATCTCAGAAACCATGCTAGTTAGAAACAAACGGAAAAGAACCAACGGCAGCCAGTGAAATTTGCAATCATTTTGTAGTCCTTGACATTTGCTATCTTTTTGTTTGTATTTTGCTTTAAAAAAAATGTTTTTTTGCTTATCGTACCATCCTCTTACGGCCTGTTAAAATTTAGTTTTTTTTTCTCGTCAAACTCGTGTGTAGTGACATCACTAAATTTGCTATATCTGAATCAACTTTAACTAAATTGCTTCATTTTTGCACGGCAGATGTCGAATTGATATAGAAGAAGGTACCCGAAGTTTGGTGTGGATAGCTCTGTTCTTTGTTGAGTTATTACGAAAGTCCGTCATGGGGGCGTCCCCAGGGTCCTAGGATTGCTTTGGAGCTGGGGTGCGGAGTAGAAAATTCTGAATAAAAGAAAGCATAAAGAGTGGAAAATTCAACCAAAAAACATATGTACTCGGTTTTATCAATATCCAATTACCCGCTCATTAGAATTAGGTATTAGCTACCTATGCCAATTCTTACCTGCCTTTCCCTACACAGGCTGTCCTCAGCAATACATCCATCAATGAGTATCACGGTTCAAATTATCCAATACATTTTAAAATAATGAGGGGAAAATTCACCTTAAAACTCGGAAAAAAGGTTGGAAAAATTGTATCCATGGGGTGTCGTTTTCCACTCAAATTTCCCAATACTAGGACACTGGGCGTCCCCCCCCCCCCCCTCCCCCCAGGCAATGGCGGGTTAAGTTGCTTCAGGCGGCCTTCATTAGTAAAAATCCATCTGATACTGAACAAAAATCACTGAAAACCTGGCGAATGGGTCCGATGAGGAAATGAATGGTGTACATTTGACGCGTTTTCCATTTATATTTATTAAGGCCTTTCATTTTGTTATTCCGCCGTTTTATTATTTTTATTTTTTACTGCACATGCTCCTTGGACGGTAGCCGGTGGGCCCTCTTAAACACGCGCCCTGGAGGGGGGGGGGGGGGGGGGCGGCGAAATCCGCCCACCCCTCCGGTTTTTCGAGGATAGCGCAAAAACGGCGGCGCGCAGAGCCGCCGTTTTTTGTATACCTGTTTAGAAATGAACTTCCCGCATTATGTAAAATTATTGGCCTCAGGTCATCTCAGGTCAGGTCACCAGACCAGGTCACGTGATGACCTCAACTCCAAAACGTTTGCAGTAGTACCACAGCCGCAGTTTTACGCTGATTGGTTTCAATCTTGCAGGACTTCATAAGGTCATAGATACCAACAATTTGTTGATCTCGGATTTCTAATATCGGTGACCTAAGGTCAGGTCAATTTTGTTGCCGCCAACATGGTTTTATCAATAACTATCGACATAATGAAGATAGAGAAGAGAAAACGGTACCAATATGTTTGTCTCGTCGAGACACGTCTCCCAATATGCAACATGACCAACTTGGGTTACCACTTGACCTTGACCTGAGGTCAGATTTCTCAGTTGACCTAACCCGGTCACCATGAATATGATTCGAAGCGCCTTGACAAGACACACGCGATGGCGTAAACATTATTGCTTTATATTTATTAGGTAAAAGGTTATTTGGGGAAAACAGTTTTGAAAACAAAATCACCTTTTTGACATTCGATGACCTCTGGAGCCTAAACTATTGACCTGAGCTCAAATCTGAGGACACCTATGTCAATTGCATTTTTCAATGACTTTCGATTGCTTTTTTCCGTTTGCTGCTAACTATCATAGTTCCCGAGATATTTGGGGGTGTTCGAACCGAAGTCTTGTAAACTTGAAAATCTGACCCTTGATGACCTCTGGTGACCTCAATATTGACCTGAAGAAAAAAATTAACGAAATACTTTCGAAAGAGCTTGTCTCGAGCTATCTAACGTCGTTTCCCGCTTGTCGCTACGTTGTGTGGTTTTCGAGATCATAGGGGGGGGGGGGGAGGGGGGCGAAATCCGCCCCCCCCCCCCTCCAGGGCGTGTAATTATCAGAGGCCCTCCAGGGCGCGTGTTAAACAGGGAAACCCCTGAGATAGGGTCCCACACACCCTTGATGGCTGCCCCCTCCCCCCACACAC
>JAXIVJ010012947.1:5000-7500 GCA_036785665.1 Chirona hameri
AGTAGTGTGAGGTTGTGAAAGGGAGGGGAGTGGTTCTCCCGTCCTAACCCACCGTTTGACAGTAGAGTGAGAATGTGAGAGGGAGGGAAGTGGTTCTCCCGTCCTAACCCACCGTTCAACAGTAGTGTGAGGCTGCGAGAGGGAGGGGAGTGGTTCTCCCGTCCTAACCCACCGTTCAACAGTAGTGTGAGGCTGCGAGAGGGAGGGGAGTGGTTCTCCCGTCCTACCCACCGTTCGACAGTAGTGTGAGGTTGTGAAAGGGAGGGGAGTGGTTCTCCCGTCCTAACCCACCGTTCGACAGTAGAGTGAGAATGTGAGAGGGAGGGAAGTGGTTCTCTCGTCCTAACCCACCGTTCGACAGTAGAGTGAGAATGTGAGAGGGAGGGAAGTGGTTCTCCCGTCCTAACCCACCGTTCAACAGTAGTGTGAGGCTGCGAGAGGGAGGGGAGTGGTTCTCCCGTCCTAACCCACCGTTCGACAGTAGTGTGAGGTTGTGAAAGGGAGGGGAGTGGTTCTCCCGTCCTAACCCACCGTTCGACAGTAGTGTGAGAGGGAGGGGAGTGGTTCACAGTTCAGACGACTCTCCCGTCCTAACCCACCGTTCGACATTAGTGTGAGGCTGCGAGAGGGAGAGTAGTGGTTCTCCCGTCCTAACCCACCGTTCGACTCCCTTCAGCCGGGCTGATTTTGATGGTATTAATATAACAGACCAAGATATTTGTGAGGAAATACGTAGGAACTTTCGGGCTCAGTGTCTTATTATGGGAGATTTTAACTTAAGAGGATACGAAAGTATAGCAGAGGAAACAAATGAGTGTAGGTTATATAGGCAAATCTTTGAAGAGGAGCTTTTCATGCATCAGTTTGTAACAGAGCCAACCAAACTTTGCTCCATTCTAGACCTTGTATTCTCAGACAACAGTGATCTAGTTAGTGACATAAGTATTTGTGCAGGTCTAGGAACCAGTGATCACAATATGGTTAAATTCAATATCTCATCAGAAATGAGGCCCAAAGATAACCTTATTATGGTTCCAAACTTCAGCCGGGCTGATTTTGATGGTATTAGAAATGACCTCGCACAGATAAAATGGAACGTTGAGTTGGCAGGTTTAGATGCATGTGAGGCCTGGAATGTTTTCAAAGCTAGATTAAGCCAAATTCAAAATCGGCATATACCCCTCAGGCACAAACGTAACAGAACCAAGGGCAATCCAGTTTGGCTTACCCCAGAAGTAAGGAGTGCTATACAAGCTAAAAGAAGTGCATTTGGCATTTTGAAGGGATCTTCACTAGATATAAATCAGAAGGCCTACCAGAATGCAAGAAATTCAGTTAAGAAAAAGGTCAGAGCAGCTAAAAGGGCAAAGGAACTTGATTTAGCTAGACATTGTAATGCAGATAGTAAGAAGTTCTTCAGTTTTTATAAGTTAAGTACAGTTTCCAAAAATATAGGTCCATTTAAGGTAGATGATGTGTTAGTTAGCAAGGACAGTGAAATGGTTGAAGTGCTTAATGATCAGTTTCAATCTGTCTTTACTATCGAGGACCAGAGTAGTATTGCAGCACTTCAGCCTGAGCTAGAGACAGAGGAGACTATAGGAGAGTTAGGTGGCATAAGTAGTGAACTTGTTCTAGAATATCTAAAGAAAGTAAGGCCTAACAAGGCAGAAGGACCTGATGAAATCCATGCTAGACTTTTAAGAGAATCTGATAGGGAGTTGTCGGTTCCATTAGCCATAATATTTTCTAAATCACTTGCAGATAGTAAAATTCCACTTGATTGGAAAAGAGCAAATGTTGTTCCTATTCATAAAAAGGGAGATAGAAGTAAAGAGGAAAACTATAGACCAGTTAGTCTGACCTCATTAGTCTGCAAGGTGCTTGAATCAATCATCAAAGATAAGATTGTTGAATTCTTGGAGCAAAATGAACTCATCAAGGATACACAGCATGGCTTTAGGAAGGGCCGTTCTTGTTTAACTAATCTTCTGGAGTTTTTGGATGTTGCAACAGATAGCTTTGATCAGGGTAAACAGCTAGATGTAGCTTTTCTTGATTTCAGTAAAGCATTTGACAAAGTCCCCCATACAAGACTGGGGTTGCAACTTAAAATTCATGGGATCAGGGGCAAGATTCTGGATTGGATAGAAACGTGGCTTTCAGGACGCCAGCAAAGGGTTATATTGAATGGGTGCCAATCACAATGGAAGGAGGTTCTCAGTGGGGTTCCACAGGGCTCAGTCCTGGGCCCATTGCTTTTTATAATATTTGTGAATGCAATTGAGAACAGTATAGACAGCAAAGTCTTGAAATTTGCAGACGATCTAAAAGTTGTCAGGATTATTAGAGGAAAACATGATCAGGATGTTTTTCAATCAGATCTGGACAAGCTAGTTGAGTGGTCTGAAGCATGGCAGATGAAATTCAATTTGAGTAAATGTAAGATTATGCACGCTGGACGGGTTAGCAGTAAACATAGGTATGAAATGGGTGGGCA
>JAXIVJ010012947.1:12500-38723 GCA_036785665.1 Chirona hameri
ATGAATGGCCCGTGCAGCTGATGTCCTCAGCAGTTCCTCGTTTGCCGCCCGCCCCGCCCCCCCCCCCCCCCCCCCGACATCCGTGTCCGGTCCAGTCACGGTTCGGCCCCGGTCCGGCCTGCCGTACCCTGGGTCGCTCGCGTCTGGCCGCCAGACGGCGCGGCGGTCCGGCCGGCCCTCGAGAGACCCCAGACACCAGCCCGGGCAGGGCCACACAGTACGGCGACACCAGTGGAACAAAATGACCACCGATACCCTCCGAATGCCACTGAACTATTTATTTCCCCCGGCCTGGTTCGCTGTTCTGCTCCGTCCCGCAGCTGAGCGGAAAGTAACACAGCGCCGCGGGAAACTCGGCCAGATGTGTGACGACACTTGTGTTTGTGAAGGTGAGGAATGGCCGTGTGTGTCAGCGGCCGGCAGTTGCTACAGAGAAACCAGTGGTTACACAGGCCCTGTCGACTGGTTATTCGCTACCGACCACTCGCCACGGAAACTGCCACTTCCGGCAAACCGGTCTCCAAATGGCGCGGTCGGCACGATATAAAACCATTATCGGCAGCCGAGAGGGCCCACCCTAAGTGCACCCGGTCGGCGTGGCGGCCGCACCGTCTGCTCACTCCGAGAGCTGACGTTTGCGGCGTTCTGCCAGTGCACGCCGGAGTGTTGAGCACACCCTCGCCCTGTCTGTCTGTCTTGCCTGTGTCTGTGCCTGTGCCTGTGCCTGTGCCTGTGCCTGTGCCTGTGCCTGTGCCTGTGCCTGTACCTGTGCCTGTGCCTGTGCCTGTGTATGTGTCTGTGTCTGTGTCTGTCTGTCTTGCCTGTGTCTGTGCCTGTGTCTGTGCCTGTGCCTGTGCCTGTGCCTGTGCCTGTGCCTGTGTATGTGTCTGTGTCTGTGTCTGTGTCTGTGTCTGGCTGTGTCTGGCTGTGTCTGGCTGTGTCTGTGTGTCTGTGTGTCTGTGTGTCTGTGTGTCTGTATATCTGTCTGTCTGTCTGTCCGGCGGAGTGCACACCTCAGTAAGCCGGGCGTCCGACAGCCAGCGGGATCAGATACGGCGGACGGAGAGCGGCCAGCCTCACCGGACGCCTGTGTCCCGGGCCGGGCCGGGTCCGACACATAGTGGAAAGCTGCCACTCTAGCGCCAGTGGTCGCTGTTTGTCCCGTGCATCGCCGGGCAGTGCCGTGTCCGACACACAGCGGAAAGCTGCCACTCTAGCCTAAGCACCGGTAGCCCAGTAGCCGCTGTTTTGTTTGGCCTGTGCGTGTGCACCACCGGACCGTGCCGGGTCCGACAGACGGTGGAAATCCGCCACTTCAGTCAGCCGTCAACCGAGGAGTGGAGATCGCCAGCCAGATCTGCCCTTCATCAGACATGGACTGACAGCAGACCACTCAGCCGTCCTCCCCCCAACACCGGGCCGCGCGACGTTATGTCACATCGCGTCACATCACGTCACATCACGTCACGTCGCATCGCGTCACATCGCGTCTTGCCAACCGACACCATGTCACGTCAGGCCAAAATACATAACTCAAGTCAAATCCAGTCTGATCAAATGGTATCATCAGACCACTGGTCACAGGCTCGTCACGTTGCCACTTCCCATCACGCCGCAGTTGCGCGCACGTCACAATCACATCACAGAGACACTCACTTAAAATATCACATCGCGACCAGCTGACACAGTGACACAAAACGTGACACATGCAGCCAACGCCAACATGGGGTGTCAGTCTGGCCCAGTCTGGCCCGGAAGTCTGATCCAGTCTGGCCCGGGAGTCTGACCCAGTCTGGTCCGGGAGTCTGACCCAGTCTGACCCAGTCTGACCCAGTCTGACCCAGTCTGACCCGGGAGTCTGACCCAGTCTGACCCGGGACACGGCTGGCCGACGGGTCAATCTGACACAGTTGCCCGACGGGTCAATCTGACACAGTTGGCCGACGGGTCAATCTGACACAGTTGGCAGACGGGTCAATCTGACACAGTTGGCAGACGGGTCAATCTGACACAGTTGGCCGACAGGTCAATCTGACACGGTTGGCCGACGGGTCAATCTGACACAGTTGGCAGACGGGTCAATCTGACACAGTTGGCAAACGGGTCAATCTGACACAGTTGGCCGACAGGTCAATCTGACACAGTTGGCCGACGGGTCAATCTGACACAGTTGGCAGACGGGTCAATCTGACACAGTTGGCAGACGGGTCACTCTGACACAGCTGGCAGACGGGTTAATCTGACACAGTTGGCCGCTCTTATGTCACTCACGATCTGACCAGTGATCCTGTGATCAGTGATCCTGTGATCAGTGACGCTTTGGTCAGTGGAGCTGTGGTCAGTGACGCTGTGATCAGTGACGATGTGATCAGTGACGATGTGATCAGTGACGATGTGATCAGTGATCAGTGACGCTGTGATCAGTGACGCTGTGGTCGGTGACGCTGTGGTCACTGATCAGTGATCAGTGACGCTGTCAGCACGGGATAAATGCCGGGCTCATCTGCGGACTCATCTGGGCGGCGGCGGCGGCGGCGGCGGCGGCGGCGGCGGCGTGATTTGCAGTTGGCCGCGTCAATTGCAGCCAATGCGAGCGGGCCGTGATCAGCCACCGGGGTGGTGGATCGATTTATCATCGACAATTGGAGCCGGTCCCGGCGGCACCGTGTCCGGACGCCGCGCAGGCGGACCTTGAGCGCCGTTATGGGCTTTCTTTGAACCTCGTCACAGCTATCTGGGCCGTGAATGGTGTTCACTGCAGAGATCAGTGGCGACATTCGATAGGTCGGCCTGCAGCTGAGTGAAGAGATGGCTGATTTAGATCGCTGAGTGAAGAGATGGCTGATTTAGATCGCTGACTATCAGCGCACGTTCCTGGGAGCAGCCCACACACCTCTCCTTCCGAGAACATTCCCAGCACAATTGACCCCGCTGACCTCCAGGAATTTCCCGCAGACAATATTTCTAACGCTCAGCCACCCCACGCTGCGCGCGCGCGCGCGCACACACACACACACACACACACACATACGCCGGGCACCGCTCAGTCCGGTTAGCCCTGTCGGGCGTCCCCCCCCCCCCCCCTGCCGGCCAGGCCCGGCTTTCTCCCGCCGTGTGCAGCCGGCGAGTTTCCGCCGTCAGAGCTCCTACTCACCGTGATGTCCTCCCCGCTGACCTCGGCTGCCCCTCGTGGTCGGCTGTGAGCGTCACACCGCTCCGCCGCGTCACGTGCACACAGCGTCACTCCTCCGCTCCTCACACGCACTCCGCCGCGCCGCCGAGGTGCCGCAAATCAAACACGTATAGCGCGCCGCCGGCAATCGGTGACGTCACAGCTCGCGCGCGTTGTGCGTGGGGAGCGGCGGCGCCACACGCACGCGGACCGGCCCCTGCGCGGGAATGTGCGCGCGCGCTGCCCGGCGCGCCGCCGCCGCCGCCTGGAAGAGAGGTGAGGAGCGAGAGTCACCGGGAACGCCGAGCGGCGCCAGCGGAGGCCAGGTGGAGCGGGTGGGGCGGCGAGAGTCGGCCGGCGGCGCGGCGGGCCCGCGGGAGGGAAGGGGAGGGGGCCGTCCGTCCGTCCGTCTGTCCGTCCGTCCGTCACTGCCCGGCCGGCCCCGGCTCTGAAGACGCCTCTGTGACTCTGTCACGGACTGAGGTGTGATGCAACGGCCGAGGTGACACTCCCTGATTCACGAGTGCGTGTGCGCGCCGTGTGCGTTTGTTGAGAGTGCCGATGAGGGAGGGTTACACTACACCGCCGGAGGTCCCGGACGCAGCGGTGGCGCCCCCGGGGGTCAGGAGGGGCAGTCGCCCCCCTGTCGTCGGGCAGGGGGGGGGGGGGACAAACATATATTTTTGCCCGTCCTGTCATTTAAGGAGGCCCCTCCATGCTTCAAAGAGGCCCCATCTCGCAGGCCCCATCGCGGAGGTCACAGGTGCCCCTGGAAGCCAGAGGGGTCGGTCCTATGGAGGTCAGAGGAGGCCTTTGAAGGCCAGAGCAGGCCATCTGGAAGTCAGAGGGGAGGGGAGGCCCTGTCAAATTTAATTAAGTATTTGGCAGACCCGCTCCCCTGGTATTTCCCCATTGCTTGGTGACCCAATAGGAAGCATGTAAAATGTCAGCCCCCTAGCTTGATTTTTTCGTCTGCCCCAAAGGCTCTGAAGTTTTCCCCATACGGTATAATGGAGACTGCAACTCTGGTGTTAGTCACAATAGGATAACATTTTTAAAGCGCCGTTTCTTGTTGCAACATCGTCGCTTATATTCGCATTTAACTGTTGTTAAACTTTGGGGGCATGCTTAATTAATCTCTAGGATGCGAATTGACCCTCTTTTACCCCCCCCCCCCCCCCCCCCCCCGACCGTAACTCGGCGAATGGACCAAATGTTCCCGATTTTTGTGTGTGTGTGGAATGACTTATGTTTGAAATGCAACGTTTGATCAATGGTTATCGTGTATAAATCTTGCACCTTCCACGCCTAAAGCAAGAAGTCGGCAGAGTTCGGCAAATTTACGAAATTATATTGGCATATTTACAACCCGGCAAACCTCATCATGGTATTTGCGATATTCGTGTTCACACTGTCGTGACGTCTCTGTTCGGGACATTCGGGCGCGGGATATTCGTGCAGTAGCTCCTGGGCCCATGCAGTTCCCGTGCGCGCGCATCGAGATGGTTAAAGGGAAATAATGACCTTTTGATTTTGTTAGCAACAATTTCTTAGGCTCCCGTTATATTTTTAAAATTATTTTATTTAAATTTAAGAATTAAATAAAATTATTCCCAAATTCAAAGTTGTAAGTTTGGAAGAAATACAAAACAAGTACCTTGTGTACATCATGAAGGTCATTGACAAATTCGTCCTTCCCTACCATTGTTAACATCGAGTGCGGCATTTGTGGAGCCTCTGTGACATTTCCGATCAAACTGAGCGCTGCTCGGACACCCGCTAGTAGCGCTTTCGTTCTCCATGGCAACCAGGCGTCAGCCAATCAAAAGCCAGAAAGGGAATACGTTCTGGCTTTTCATTGGCTCACGCCTGGTTGCCATGGAGAACGAAAGCGCTACTAGCGTGCGTTCGAGCAGCGCTCTGATCCGTGAAGCAATCCGTGAAGCACAATGGCCAAAAGGTGAGGGAAATGCATATTGGATACAATATTATTACGTCACAAGTTTCTGAAGTGTCAACTACTATGAAATACAGTGATAAAATACCTTTAATAATGATTAACAAGAAAATTCAAACTTAAAAACAATCATTTGAATAAGTCTTTAATTAGCTTTCAACTTGAAATCAGATATATTTTGCAATGCTACACAAGAATGGCACCAATGACGTCATTAACAAAGCCTGCTACGGGACTTGGGTATACTAATCAGGAACAACTCGTCAAGTGCGCCGAGATGGTTAAGTGCGCCGAGAAGCATGACAATGACTTTGTAAACAAATCGCCGACGCTAAATAGGTCGCCGTCGATGTGCATCGATGAGCTTCTGATTTAATTGCCAGTTTTGTGTTATTGTTCGTTAGTTTTTTTGGGAAAAATTATTATTTTTCATGATAAAATAAAGCATAGTGTTATATACAGCCACAGACAAACTATACACAACTCCTAATGTTGAAAACAAATGAATCGAATTGCAAAAATTGAGGGTCGCAACCACTAACTATGCCGCGTTGATGTGCATCGATGAGCTTCCGATTTTATTGCCACTTTTTCCAATCGCTGTTAGTTTTAGAAGATCGCCGGGCATATAATCACAACAATCAGAACGCACAATATATTTTCCACTCCATTGCGTAAAAAAATAATACGGGAAAAGCCCGCAGTTTGATGAGGACCAAAAGTACTTGACAAAAGGTCAGAAATAGTGCAAGTACCGGTCGTTAAAAGTGTGGAACGCTTATCAACTTTAACTTGAAATATCTTTCGGTAGGGAAGCTTTCATGCAAAATGTGATGAATTTACAATATATTTTGATCTCGTCTGGCGATTTCAAGTGCTAACTCCATTTTAGTGGAAAAAGGTCATTATTTCCCTTTAAGCGATTTTTTCGGCTGTCGGGTTCGGTACTATGGAACAGAATTCCTGTCAATGTCAAGGAAGCCAAGAGTGTGCCCGGCTGTAGGAGGGAGGCTGAGATCTGGCTGAGAGAGCGGAACAGGACTGAGTGGCGAAAGTACGTGCTTTATTCACATTTACTTTGTATTTTATGCTATGTTGCATGACATTCTACCTTGTGCTGCCTTTGTACCATGTATCGACTCGTGGTCACGAGTTATTTATATACATATTTTGTACGAGCCGCCGTCAGTCTATACCGTATGCCAGCGGCGGCGCCACGGATTTTTGCCAGCGGTGTGGTAAAAACCGGATAATGTTCTGCAGCCAGTGGTGAACCTTGGTTTCGAATTTGGGGGGGAACAAAAATATATCTCCGTAAAGGTAGTCACAAGCAGTGGTGTATTTACCAGTAAGACGCCTTAATGGGCGAAGGACGAGCGAGCCCGTAGAAACCCTATAGCAATGAAACCACACACCAAATTTCAGCTTAATCGGTCCAGCCGTTTCTCAGCTATAGCAAGATAACTTTTTGTGACACCCCTGATGCGGCACGTGCCACGCACCATCCTGACCACTCACGTGAGATGAAACATGTCAATAACATAATTTATTGAATGGGGCTATCAGAAGGCGAAGACCGCTTGTCAATCGGATGCGGGATTCCAAAGATATAAGCTCCTCAAAAGCGTTATGGTCGGGCCGGGTCGGGTCGGCCGCTTATATGTGATAAAAATCCCGTAAGCAGTGAGGACATGAGGCATCGCGCTCGCTCGTAATATTTATGTCAGGGGGCAGGCCCTCACCAGAGTGCCGTCAGCGAAAGGTTGCTGAGCGGGGGAAGGGATGTACGGGAAAAAGTTGTTGAGCGGGGGTCGTCAGCAAAATGTTGTTGAGCGGGGTTGTTGAGCACCTTCTCGGTGTCAGGGGAAAGTTTTGTGCGTGGGTGAAGGGAAATTTCCCCTTTTGACCAACCGTCCGTCCGTCACTCCGTCACTGGCATCAGAAATAAAAAATGTTGGATTCAAAGCAACATTAAAATGTGATGGTGGCCAATATTTCAGGGGTGACAAGCCACCCTTCACGGCAGGGGTGGCAGTCTGCCACCCCTTCTCCTATTCGGTCTCCTATCCAGTCGCTACAGGACTGGTGGCGCCACTAGTGCCGTATGGTCTTCATAAAAATAACTTGTGACCACGAGTCAATATATCAATATATACAGAAGCAGCAGAAGGTAGATGTCATGCAATATAACATAAAATACAAAGTAAATGTGAATAAAGCACGCACTTTCGCCACTCAGTCCTGTCCCAATCCCTCGGCCAGATCTCATCCTCCCTCCTACAGCCGGGCACAGTCTTGGCTCCCTTGACATTGACAGGAATTCTGTTCCATAGCACCGGACCCGACAGCCGAAAAGGCTCTTAACCATCTCGATAGGCACGGGAGCTGCAGCGGCCCAACAGCTGCTGCCCGAATATCCAGCACGCACGGGAACTGCAGCGACCCAGCAGCTGCTGTCCGGATAGCCAGCACGCACGGGAACTGCAGCGGCTCAGCAGCTGCTGCCCGAATATCCCGCGCCCAAATGTCCCGAACAGAGACGTCACGACAGTGTGAACACGAATATCGCAAATACCATGACGAGGTTTGCCGGGTTGTAAATATGTCAATATAATTTTATAATTTTGTAAATTTGCCGAACTCTGCCGACTTCTTGCTTGAGGCGTGGAAGGTCCAACATTTCCACACGATAATCATTGCTCAAGCGTTTTATGTCAAACATATTCACTACAATAAATAAAAAAAATCGAGAGCATTCGGTTCATCCGCCTAGGTACGGTCCGGGGGGGATGGGTGAGGGAGTGAGGTTGTTGGGGGAAAAGCGTGACAATTCGCATCCTAGGGATTAATTAAGCATATCTCCCTAGTTTTACAACAGTTAAATGTGAATATAAGCGACGATGTTGCAACAAGAAACGGCACTTTACAAACGCCATCCTATTGTGACTAACACCAGAGTTGCAGTCTCCATTTTACCGTATGGGGAAAACTTCGGAGCGTTTGGGGCAGACAAAACAAAAATCAAGCTAGGGGGCTGAAATTTTACATGATTCCTATGGGTCGCCAAGCAATGGGAAAATACCAAGGGAGCGGGTCTGCCAAATACTTAATGAAATTTGACGGGGCCTAGAGGTCATAACATAGGTGGGCCCCTGGGGTCAGAGGGGGTCCTTTGGAGGTCAGAAAGGCCCCCGAAGGCCAGAGGGGCCCTCTGAAAGCTAGAGAGGCCCTCTGGAGGTCAAAGGCCAGGGATCCCCTGCAAGGGCGTAGGCAGGGGGAGGGCAAGGGGGTCATGGCCCCCCTGGAGGCCAGGCAGGCCTCTCTGGCGACCGAGCGAGGGCCCCCTGGGGCCGAAGGCCCCAGTGTTTTGGATGGTGTCAGGCGCCCGCGAAACGCCTTACGTCGCATAGAAGAACGCACACCAACCTAAACAAATCGTAACACGAATAAATAACAGCACTTGCTTGTCTGTTAAAGGCATGTATATGTAAATACGTACATAAGGGCCCAGACAGTGTGGAGAGGGCCCTCTACCAGCTTTTAAAGGGCCCTGCCGATCTACAGATGGCTCCCTGCCGGAATTTAGAGGGCCCCTTGTCGGTTGTAGAGGGCCCTCTGCCGACATTTATAGGGCCCTGCCGACCTGTAGAGGGCCCTGGCGGCCTTTAGAGGGCCCTTCCGGCCTAAGAGGGACCTTCCGGCTTCTAGAGGGTCCTGCCGACCTTTAGCCGGCCTTTAGAGGGCCCTTCCTATCTGTAGATCGCCCTGCCAATCTGCAGAGGGCCTCTGCCGGCATTTAGAGGGCCCTGCCGTCCTGTAGAGAGCCCTCTTTCAACCTTTAGGGGCCTTCTCGATCTGCAGTGCCCCAGCCAATATATAGCGGGCTCTGCCGGCCTTTAGATAGCCCTGCCGGCCTTTAGTGGCCCTTCCGGGCTTTAGAGGGCCCTTCCAGGCTTTAGAGGGCCTTGTCGGCCTTTAGATGGCCCTACCAGCCTTTAGATGGCCCTGCCGATCTGTAGATCGCCCTGCCAATCTGCAGAGGGACTCTGTCGGCACTTAGAGGGCCCTGTCGACCTGTAGGGGGCCCTCTTCCATCATTTAGGGGCCCTGTCGGTCTGCCAATCTGTGTATCAGCCTCTCTGTCTCAGCCAATCTGTAGAGGGCCCTCTGTTGACCTTAAGAGGGCCCTGCCGATCTGTAGAGGGCCCTCTGTCGGCCCTTAGAGGGCCTGCCGATCTGCAGATGGTCATCCGCCGGGCTTTAGAGGCCCCTGCCGGTCTGTAGAGGGCCTTTGCTGTCCTTTAGAGGGTCCTGCCGATCTGTAGAGGGCCTTTGCTGTCCTTTAGAGGCCCCTGCCGATCTGTAGAGTGCCTTTGCTGTCCTTTAGAGGCCCCTGCCGATCTGTAGAGGGACTTTGCTGTCCTTTAGAGGGTCCTGCCGATCTGTAGAGGGCCTTTGCCGTCCTTTAGAGGGTCCTGCCGATCTGTAGAGGGTCTTTGCTGTCCTTTAGAGGCCCCTGCCGATCTGTAGAGGGCCTTTGCTGTCCTTTAGAGGGTCCTGCCGATCTGTAGAGGGCCTTTGCTGTCCTTTAGAGGCCCCTGCCGATTTGTAGAGGGCCTTTGCTGTCCTTTAGAGGCCCCTGCCGATATGTAGAGGGCCTTTGCTGTCATTTAGAGGCCCCTGCCGATCTGTAAAGGGCCTTTGCTGTCCTTTAGAGGCCCCTGCCGATCTGTAGAGGGCCTTTGCTGTCCTTTAGAGGCCCCTGCCGATCTGTAGAGGGCCTTTGCTGTCATTTAGAGGCCCCTGCCGATCTGTAGAGGGCCTTTTCTGTCCTTTAGAGGCCCCTGCCGATCTGTAGAAGGCCTTTGCTGTCCTTTAGAGGCCCCTGCCGATCTGTAGAGGGCCTTTGCTGTCCTTTAGAGGCCCCTGCCGATCTGTAGAGGGCCTTTGCTGTCCTTTAGAGACCCCTGCCGATCTGTAGAGGGCCTTTGCTGTCCTTTAGAGGCCCCTGCCGATCTGTAGAGGGCCTTCGCTGTCCTTTAGAGGGTCCTGCCGATCTGTAGAGGGCCTTCGCTGTCTTTTAGAGGCCCCTGCCGATCTGTAGAGGGCCTTTGCTGTACTTTAGAGGGTCCTGCGGTGGTAGAGGTTGTCTGCCGGTCGAGCGTCGGTGAGGCTCTCGAAGGAAGACCAGTCAAAGTTCTCATTGTTTTCAGTGTATGCTAGTAATGTCTGAGAGGAGTACAGGGCTTTGACAATGTACGAGTATTAACCCGGCATTGGCTGGGGTCTCAGCCGAACACCATTGACTGGGGTGGCGTTTT
Source organism: Chirona hameri (assembly GCA_036785665.1). Classification (NCBI taxonomy): domain Eukaryota; kingdom Metazoa; phylum Arthropoda; class Thecostraca; order Balanomorpha; family Balanidae; genus Chirona; species Chirona hameri. The sequence goes on from JAXIVJ010012947.1 coordinate 22,951, forward strand.
TCGCCCCTCTGGTTATCTTCCGAACCAATAACCGCAGCGTCGACTTGCAGAGGTGGCCAAAGATCTCGTCTGGACACACATCCGGACAAACACGTTGTCCCGTACTTTCCTGAGCGACCCCTCCCCCCCCCCCAGTGGAAATATTTATCCTTCTACGATTTTGAATTAGAAACGCCTTGACGAGACAAACACGATGGCGTAAAACAAAATAGTGCTTTATCTTCATTAGATACAAATTTATTTGCGTACAATTGTTTTGGCAAAAACATATTTTTTTTACATTTGATGAACATTTGATGGGCCTAAAACATTGACCTGAGCACAAATTTGAGGAAACAAATGGCGATTAAATATTTAAAGAGCTTTCGATTGCTGTTTTTCGTTTGTTCCTAGCTATCATAGTTTCCGAGATATTTGGGGGTTTCTCGAGCGAATTCCTAAAACTGGAAAATCTGACCTTTGATGACCTCTGGTCAAGGGCGTAGCCAGTATTTTTCGAGACAGGTGCATCCGGTCGGGGGGCCCGTCACAGTGGGGGGGGGGGGGGGCAGTCCACATACATATCCGAAACGGCATTTGGGCCCATTACAGGCCTGAGAGGGCGCATGCCAGGCATGAGAGGGCCCATTCCAGGCTTGAGAGTCAGGCACGTAGCCAGGATTTCGTCCAGGGGAGGGGGGGGGGGGGGGGGGGGGGGGGGGGGTCGGCACCTCGAAAGGGCCCCCTACTTGAGCGTTGAAAGGGCCCCTTCCCAAGCGTTGAAAGGGCCAAACAAAACGGATGGAAAGGCACGTTACACGGATGGAAAATGCAGTATGACAGGTATGGCATGGGCCATACCAACTTTTAAGAGGTGGAGTTAGCAAACTGCCATACCAACTTTGGAACCAGCGACACCAATTTGGAATCAGCTATACCAACTTGGGATATTTTTTTAAGCTCAAGACCTGGACCTCTTAAACAAATTGCGCGCGAAAATTTGCAGTCTTATGCCCTAGATATTTATCATCATTCTCATCAATGCGTCGCATTGCGTATGGTGCGGACCTCTAAAAATGCTATTGTGCGTTTACAAGTGCGGTAAAAAGTGCTAAAGTGAACTATTTTGCCCAATTATATAGGAAAGTAGCAACATAACACATAAATGCACCGATGAACGAACGGCCCGTTATTTTTATTACCCGCATATAATTTAATTTGTAGTTAAATTGCGCTGCGGAGCGGCGCCAAAATTTTGAGTTTTATTCCTGGACAACTGCATTCTTACCGTTGAAAGACCCAGGGTCCCTTCAGATCGTCTAGGGGCCCCTCCGACCTTTGCAACGCCCGTCTGACCTATTCAGAGACTCATCTGAGATCCGCGAAAAGAAATGATGTGGACTTGTGGAGTGGGTGATATATTTTAAATACAAAGAGGGCTTACTCTACAAGAAAAATTAAAATCGGAGCTTGCGGGCATATTGTAACTTCCTTCGTTAGCGATTAAGAGGCATTCGGTAACATGTCATTGTTCGTCTTAAAGACGAGCAATGACCTGTTACCGAATGTTTCTTAACCACTGACGAAGGGTGTTACAATATACCCGAAAGCTCCGATTTCAATATTTTTCTTCTGGAGTAAGTCCTCTTCGTATTTAATCTTCATCTGGGAGCTCTACGTGCTTTGGGCTCTTCCGGTCCGGTCCGACCAGGGACTCCTCTGACCTTCCAAGAAGCCCCTCTTATGTGTCAAGGGCGCCCATTCCGCCTTTTCAGAGGTCCTTCCGACCTGGCCAGGGACTGAACTGGCTGCTTTGTCACCCTGCGGACATGCTCAGGGGCCCCTCCGACCTGCCCAGTGGCCCCTCCAGTCTGGCTAGGAACTCATCCAGCATGTTCAAGGGCCCTTCCGACTGGCCCAGGGACCGTTTCGGTCTAGCTAGGGGCCCCTTAGACTTGCCCAGGCGCCCCTCCGATCTGCCCAGCGACTCTTCTGGTCAGACTCCGCTGGCTGCTCTGTCGCCCTGCCGACATGCTCAAGGGCTCTCCGACCTGCCCTGGGGCCCCTCCGTGCTGGCTAGGGGCCAATTCGGCATGTTCGGGGCCCTTCTTACCCGCCCAGGGGCCCTTTCGGTGTGGTCAGGGGCCCCTCCGATCTGCACAGGGGCATTTCGAACTTTCCAGGGCCTCTCTGGTCTGTCCAGGGGTCCTCCAACCTTCTAAGGGGCCCTTCCGACCTGGCAAGGGACTACGCTGGCTGCTTTTTCGCCTTGCAACATGCTCCGAGGGTCCTCCGACCTGCCCTGGGGCCCCTCCATGCTGACTAGGGGCCATTCGGCATGTTCAGGGGTCGTCCTGACCCACCTAGGGGCCCTTCCGGTTAGATCGGGGGCCCTCTGACCTGCACAGGGGCCCTTTGAACTTCCCAGGGACCCTCCGGGGCCTGTCCAAGGGCCCTCCAACCTGTTCAGGGGCCCTTATGACCTGGCAAGGGACTGTGCGGGCTGCTGTGTCGCCCTGCCGACATGCTCAGAGGCCTTTCAACCTGCCCCGGGGCCCCTCTGTGCTGGCTAGGGGCCCATTCGACGTATTCATGAGGCCCTCTGACCCGCTCAGGGGCCCTTTCGGTCTGGCCAGGGGTCCCTCTGACATGCACAGGGCTGTTTTGAACGTCCAAGGGGCCATCTGATCTTTCAGAGAGGGTCCTGGTGGCCCTAAAGGGCCTCTGAAGTGCTCTAAACTCTCTAAAGACCACGCTTCGCGTGGTAAAAAGCCCATGATACCGCGTTTCGCGCGGTCTCGTCGGCTCTTTTCGACGCGCTGCGCGCGCCGAAAAGGGCCCTCCGCCGCCGAAAAGGGCCCTCCTGGCCTCCAGGGGTGGGGGGGGGGGGGCGTACCCACCCCGCCCCCCCCCCCCTTAGCTACGTGCCTGCTGAGAGGGCTCACGAAAGGGTTCCTCCTCCTTATCATAGGGCTCTGACATACTAGCTTGTATTGTGTGAGAGGGCTTTGAATCCGCCTCTCATGGTATTTAACAGCAACATAAAATGACGGCCGCCAGGCCGTGTGGTTGCAGCCGGGCATAGGGGGCCCGGCAAAATCTCCCGGGTGCAGGAGTGGGTTCTATGGAGGTCAGAGGTGCCCCTGAAGTCCAGAAGCGGCCCTCGGGAAGCCAGAGGGAAGGTGAGACCTGAGCCCTATGGAGGTAAAGACCCCTTTTCAATAGAGGTCCCCTCTCAAATGGAGGCCCCTCTCAAATGGAGGCCCCTCTCAAATGGAAGGCCCCTTAATTTCGACTTGCCCCCCTGACAAAAATCCGTGGCGCCGCCCCTGCCCGGACGGGACGCTGCGCAGTGTACAGACAGGCGTGGTGATGCAACCGCTGAGCCTTGCACTTGCTTTCACTCAAGAGTCCAAATCAACAGAAATGTTGCGTCGCTGTTTGCTTTTTTTCTTCTTTCCGAGAAGTGGTGAGTGGTCCCGTTGCGTTTCACCCTGTGTATGACGTTTGCAAGGCACTTGCGGCCAGAGGAAGTGGCCCGAACTTTTCTGAGCACCTTAGAAGAGAGCTGGTGGAAATGGAATAGCATTCAATTTCTCCTTTCACCGTCGGCAGAGTAAACATACCATGACTTGGTTCCCGTGACGTCAGAAACAGAATAGTGCTCGCTGCCGATAGTCAGCGGCGGCGAATGGTATTTTAGGGGGGGGCAAATAAAACCAGGGCCCCCTTAGCCAAAGGCCCCCCGCCCAAAAACAAATGGTACGAAATGGTACCTCCTCGGATTTAGGCCACTCTATTATGCAGGGACCCTAAATGGTCGCAAAAAACGTCGGACAGGCCCATGTTGAATTCTCAGGCCCTCCGAGGGCCCTCAGAACTACCGAGGGCCCCATCAGGCCGACTGAGGGCCTTCTGTCGGCCTTAGAGGGCCCCTCAGGCTGGCTGGGGGCACTTCGGAGCCCTCGGTCAACTTCTTGGAGGGCCCCTCTTACAAATGTATGGGGGGGAAAATCATGTTTACCCCCCCCCCCCCAATTCTTTAGTGGGGGAGCTCCTCCCCCCCCCTTATCCTCCGCCCCTGCCGATAGTAACTATACCCAATTTCCGAGTGCAAATTAGCACAGACGTCAGCCTACTCCGTTGAACTTCCCGAATATATTAAATATTATGTTTGTTTCTAGAGTTTTAATCAAGCAGAGTGAAAGAACAATATCAGCTATACCACTAGCAATGCGAAGATTCATAATATCACTCTTATGGTCTTCTGTACTCACGCACCTAAATGCATCAGAGGTATGCAACATGCATAGATCTACAAAGCGCTAAAACAGTCGCCCTATCTGCTTTGCCTAAATCGGCTGACGCAGTAATGCCACTTGAATATGATTAGGAGATTAGATAGGATATGATTAGGAGAATATTATTAGGAGATGACCAGCGACCACAGGCTATAACGACAGACAGACAGCACTTAGGCCGGGTCAGAGGGCCTAATGCTACTTGAATATGATTAGGAGATGACCAGCGACCACAGGCTATAACGACAGACATAGCACTTAGGCCGGGTCAGAGGGCCGACACAGTCGGGCGCGACTCGCAACTCTCCTGGCCTGAGGCAAAACATCGGTAAACTGATCCAATAAGATCGACTTAACCTGATGAGTGATGAGCAGTACGATTCATGTATAATACATCTAACAAGTTGTTCAATACATATTTTACTGAAAGGCTTTGACCTTTACAAATTACATCAAAGCCTTTTGGAGCAGTAGGCAAACAGCCCACCCATTAACTATTATTGGATAAAACGAGGTAAATACATACATATTACGTAGTGCCTACTGCCTCCTGCCTATACGCATGGGCGTAGCCACCACTGGGAACGGGGGACGCGTCCCCCCCCCCCCATTTTCGGATTTTAACATTACGCCTATGGGCGTTGCATGGAAATAATTGACTTTAAAGTTCCTCCGCCCCCCCCCCCCCCACCTACTTTCGGAAGGTGGTTTCGCCCATGCCTATAGGAGTAGCTGTATAATGTAGATACATTTTGCGTATGTGGATGTAAGCAAGGCTACTAGAGAATAATGTAAGCTGATGTTGCAATATGTCGAGGATGCATTTGCGTGTTTGAACGTGGGTGTTCATATTTTTCCCGCTGAGTATCCTTGACTATTTTCAACTTCATTGTTATGCTGTATGGTTGACGTTTTGAACAATGTCACGAACTACCTGTTTTGTATGACAATATTGTATCGCGGAGCATGATATTTCTCTTCCGTTGATGCATTGAACTTCACTATATATCCGATCGGCGGAGTTCAGGAGCTCTGCACTACAGGGCTGCGGAGTCTGCAGTCAACTGCAGCTCGCAAATGGGCAGACACGACTGTAATGGATATTGGAAAGGCTCCAACTTACAACAACTTTCCAAGTTTACGACTATGGGAGTCTATATGGTCGCTGAATGTGAATAGGAGATGGAAGCCCATCGATGGCAGAGTCGCAAAAATGCTCAAGACGGGCCCAGCTCCCGTTCTATATGTATGTAGCTTCCATTGGTTGGGGTATGAGGGCCTCTCGCACTGCTGAGTCACAGTCATGCAGGCATGGATTACTGAAAATGTGCTGAAATATAATGTAGGTACCCTTCAAACACGGAATGAACTAAGCAATCAAAAGTTAAAGGCCAGACACAGATCAAGATTAGGGACGGGCACAACTGGCTGCACGCATTGAAGCGCATATAGGTCCTGGGGTTGCGCTGCAACGCAAATCAATGCGACGCATTTCCATCCATTCTAATTCTGTCGGATGAGCGTCATAAAAATTCAATGAGTACAATCCGGCAGAAAGTACCCATTCAAACTGAGTGCTTGTTCGTTCGCTATTTAGTTTCATCACAATAGATCTGCCCATTCAGTCGAGACATATTACCAAAACGCAATGGAAACACATTGCTCGGAATAACAGATCATGCGCAGCATGAACTTTACTAAGCCAACAGTGGTATTGACTATTCTTGCAGCACCGACATCATCTGGTAGACTTGAGGCCAGGGAATTAGGAAATAACCGTTTTGCTGAGCTTGAAATAGGATACCGGACCATGTCAGTGGCTACTAACACCAGGATTCTTAAAGGGATATTGCCACCTCCGGAGGATTTCTAAAAAACAACTTAAAGGGAAGTGTCGACCTTAACATGGGTTTTTTAACTGAGATGAGATAAACTGATAATTGTAGCTTGGATATAGAAATCATATGATCTAATGTTCGTTTTTCTCAAAACTCTACCTCAACGGCTCTAGAGCAGATTTTTGAACGAACCGCCAAGGTGTATACCAGATGAGCGGTTTATACCAGGTTGACTAGTGACGTCACATCATTTTAGCCCAAATATTTTCTGTTAAAGTCAACCAATCTTGGCTCTATTTCGCCAAACTTGGGGGCCTTGGCGACTGCCGGCTGACCCGCAGTTTAGCCCCGTATGAGAACAGTGGTGTTCAGACTAGCGTTCGCATGGTGTGTACAGTAAGTTTGACCAATCAGCGATGAGCTGGCTCTAGCGAGCTCAACGGTGATTCGTCAAGCTCACTGTACACAGCACGGCTGGTGTTATTGAACACGGTTATAATTTATGTATTATTTGTCACGGTAGCTAATGGCAGCGGCGAATTCCTTGTGCGTTTGTGGACATTGTATTGACAAGGCCGTAATCCGTGGCCCTGATCGATGTGTGTCAGCACGCTTGCCAGCACGATTTTCAGCACCAATCACGGCCCAGTATTCTGCCTGCCTACCAATCACGACCCAGTATTCTGCCTACGTCATGTAGGCAGAATGAAGTGACCACAAAGGTAGCCATGCTCAGGTCGTGCTGACAAAACGTGCTGACATCGATCAGGGCACGAATAAGAATGAATCATTTAAGATTGAGTGAGTTCAATTGGTTTTTGAACGATGACGCTGAAATGCTGCTTGTGTGGGTCGAGGGCGAAGTTTTTAAGTGAGTATTTGTTGGCCTAGCCAAAGAGAAACAATCCTTTCCAAATCAAATACTTGATCACAGACTGATGAGTAATGTGTTCCAGATCAGATAGGTAAACTCACCTGGTAAACTCACCTGTCTGGCCTCCCCACCTTTGACCACTCAAGGGGTGATGGTAGGGATATCATGTACTGGCAGCGAATACCTGCCCCAATTTTGATGTGTTGGTTCCAACCTGCCCGATGTTATCTCGTTGAAACCTGCCACGTTTTGCAGACTGGTTTGTAAGGTTATCTTACATCAAGTGGACTTATAATCAATTTTGGTCATTTTCAACTGATGTTGCACAAATGTGCACACATTTTGGGAGTGCCCATGTTATCATAGTATGCTGCAGGGTCATGACTTATGCATACTTATGCTACATCATGTCATGACTTCTATTGTTCTTATTTCAGCTTCAACCATCGCGTGCCCAACTCTCCCGGAACCAGGCCCATCATCAGGTGCCGCGGCAGGCCTGTCTTCTATCTTGAAAAGGACAGCCCAACAGCCTCCTTCTACTCCTGCGCCCCCTGCTGGCCGACCCAGACCCGATGTTGGCTGTTGTCTCAGATTTTGGTACTGTGCTTATCGTGTGCGATATGGGCAATGGTGTTATAGCCAGCTTTATTCGACCAGTTCATGTACCTGCGCATTGTGAGAGACTGTATGTTTATTAAATCAAACCGACGCTTACCATGTGAACTGTTCATGCGGCGCCGTGGATCTCACACACACACACACACACACACACACACACACACACACACACACACACACACATACACACACATACACACACACACACACACACACACACACACACACACACACACACACACACACACACACACACACACACACACACACACACACACACACACACACACACACACACACACACACACACACACACACACACACACACACACACACACACACACACACACACACACACACACACACACACACACACACACACACACACACACACACACACACACACACACACACACACACACACACACACACACACACACACACACACACACACACACACACACACACACACACACACACACACACACACACACACACACACACACACACACACACACACACACACACACACACACACACACACACACACACACACACACACACACACACACACACACACACACACACACACACACACACACACACACACACACACACACACACACACACACACACACACACACACACACACACACACACACACACACACACACACACACACACACACACACACACACACACACATACAGACTAGTTGCAACAACCGAGGACACATGATATTTTCCGCCAATCGAGGACCACTAGTTCCTATTGAGCTACGATGTTCGTGATTTGCCGAAACGTTGGTGGCAGTGAAGGGGTACGTTTGTTGATAACAGTTTTATTCAAAAAGTTTTGCAGCACGTTTGATGCAGGAAAGAAATACCGAGGACTTCAGCGATATCCGAGGACCGCGTGTTAAATGTGCCCACGCAATGTGAAATCCGAGACCCTGTGTGTGTTAATACTGAGGTCATGCAATGTGAAATACGAGACCCCGTGTGTTTACTGGGTCCATACTATGTGAAAATCAAGACCCTTTATGTTAACTACGTCCATGCAATGTGAAATTCGAGACCTATCCCATATTTACTCAGGGTGTAGGCTAGAGATGCAAAAAAAATCCGAAAGTCAGGGGCCAGCACCGGCACAGGCCCAGCACATCTGTTGGTAAGCCCAGCAAAAAGCCCAGCTATTATCCTGGAGCTATAAAATCCCAGCACCAAGCCCAGCAGTGCATCCCTTCAACACTAGGTTGTCCGTGCTGAGCCCAGCATGAGCCCAGCAAGATCGAGTTCAGACCGAGTTGAGACCCACAGAAGCCCTGCCGGGCCTGAATTTGGGCCCAGCGCTGGGCCGCTGTGCTCCAATTTTGCATCTCTAGTGTAGGCAATGTTTTACCTTTTTGTGTTAATTGTTTTTATACGGTACGAAAAACGAGAATTACTTATTGTCAGATTATACTTATTGTTGAAAACAACGAGAAAACGTAATTCGAATACGGCACGCAAAAATGTTAGACTTCAGGGGTGCCGAGTGAATCCCGTATCGGCAGCGGCCAGACAGAGGGCGTTGACCTAGTTCCTCTTCCTCTCCTAGTTCCCGTCACTCACCCAGTTTACCTCGGCCTCTTCTTGACATAACCATCCATCCCAGCTGTTGCCGCCGCCGCCGCCGCCTCTGCTGCCGCTGCTGCTGCGGTCGCTGCGGTCCAGTTGCCGCCATCGTGGACGCTTATATTTTTGACAAGTCTATTGTAATATTTTCAGGTTTATTTTGTCTGGGATATTAGGCGGCCTGAGGGTGGTGTGTCGCGGGGAGGCGGTTTCAGAATCGCATGTTCAGATGATTTCACTAGCCAGTAGTTATAGTCACGTGGGGTGGCAGTTGGCACTGACGCCGTTTGCCCCTGTAGACGTGTCGTGGTGTTTGGACGCGTTGGTCGTCACAAGAAGTGATTGACAGTGAGTGGCCCGGCAGTTGTGACCTGTCAGCACGTGTCGCCGGGTCAGGAGCGGCGGGCGACGGCTGGCCCGGTCCCGGTCAACGCCCGCTCAGGGAGGCCTGCATGTCACCTCCGCCGGCCGGGAGAGGGTTAGCGTCCCGCTGTCCGCCGCCGCCAGGGCTAAGCAGCAGATTGTTGACTCGGTGGAAAACCGACGGAATACGAGGGAGGATATTGGGAGTGTATCATCCGTTCAGAGCTGACTCCCTATCCCTGCCGCTGACCAGAACCTGTGTATCATCCGTCCAGAGCTGACTCCCTGTCCCTGCCGCTGACCAGAACCTGTGTATCATCCGTCCAGAGCTGACTCCCTGTCCCTGCCGCTGACCAGAACCCCTCCCTGTCCCTGCCGCTGACCAGAACCTGTGTATCATCCGTCCCGAGCCGACTCCCTGTCCCTGCCGCTGACCAGAGCTGACTCCCTGTCCCTGACACTGACCAGAGCCCCTCCCTGTCCCTGTCGCTGACCAGAACATGTGTATCATCCGTCCAGAGCTGACTCCCTGTCCCTGCCGCTGATCAAAACCTGTGTATCATTCGTCCAGAGCTGACTCCCAGTCCCTGCCGCCGACCAAAACCTGTGTATCATCCGTCCAGAGCTGACTCCCTGCCCTGTCGCTGACCAGAACCTGTGTATCATCCGTCCAGAGCTGACTCCAGAGCTGACTGCCTGTCCCTGCCGCTGATCAAAACCTGTGTATCATCCGTCCAGAGCTGACTCCCTGTCCCTGTCGCTGACCAGAACCTGTGTATCATCCGTCCAGAGCTGACTGCCTGTCCCTGCCGCTGATCAGAACCTGTGTATCATCCGTCCAGAGCTGAGTCCCTGTCCCTGCCGCTGACCAGAACCTGTGTATCATCCGTCCAGAGCTGACTCCCTGTCCCTGACGCTGACCAGAACCTGTGTATCATTCGCATACTGTACGATAAATGCGTCAGGTGCGTGGAGGCTCAGGTCATTACAAAAAAAAACGGTGAACAGCAGCGGCCCGAAGGCTGAACCCTGAAACACTACGACTTCGTTCGGCAATGGCTTAGACATAACGCGGTATCCCCTGCTGTTAGTAATGCAGACACTCTGGGTGTGACCCCAAGATACGAGCGGAGCCATCCAGCATCAACTCTAATGAGTTTACCTTCCCAGGTGGTGGTGGGCTAACGCAATGTGATTGGGTTTTGCTGATTATGTTATGCTGTTTTCAGAAATCATCTGTGTTGTCGTCTCGTGTAGGTACTATGCTTCCCGAAATATACGCATCATTTTGGACGAACGGTTTTTGGACTGCTAGACCTTACAATGGGCAGTCTAGAGGAAAGCATTGCGGAACATAAACCTCATTTTCCCTGGGAGAGACGGGGACGGAAGGGTAGGGTGTATGTGTACTGTGTGTCGGCGGGCCGGCCGTGTGTGGAGTGTGGAGCGGATTAAACGGCGCCAGGGCCTGGTGTTACTGGTGTCAGCGGCGAGAGGGCACAAGCCCTGGGGGACGGTCGCGCCCTGCGTGTTCATGCCCATCTGTGAATTGTGTGAATAAGTACAACGGTGAAAATACATTTTTTTTATTTAAAAACACCCTGGTGTTCCTAAAAACTCATTGCATGCCTTGAATCCTTGAAAAACAAAACATCATATCACAACAGAGATAAGCGGCGTTCGCTTGCCTTCTTTGCGTTGTGTAAAACGCGTTTCACTATCACGAATCCTTGACCACAAACTATCTTAGAAACAAAACAAAACATCTTTTCAAAACTGAGATAACCGGCGATCGCTGAAGTTCAGCGAATGTTTCACATACTACCCTGAAACATTGAACACAGCAATCCGAAAAAACATACCGTCTACCGAGACGCAGAGCGTTCAATGGCTTTCTTTGCGTTGTGAACGAAGTATTTTACCCCATACCACGTTCTTTTAGCGAGAACTTTCTCTGCGGCGATCGCGCGCAGACAGTCAGTTTTTCCGGGAAGAGATAAGCTGCTAAAATATTTACCGAGGTGGCGATGAATAGCCGCCTTCTCCTCCTCGCTCCACGGAACTCGTTTTCTTCGCTGAGCACCCTTGTTAACCACTACATCGGAGCCCACACATATACGTTTGGCTGCGGGCTGCTCCAGAGCTGGCGTTGGGCCCCGCTTCTTCCATCGTTCGGCTGCTGCCTCCTCCTCCCCAGAATCGTTCCGGGATTCGATATCGGCGTCAGTCTCCATCACATCGACTGGCGCGACATCGGCTGGCTCGACATCGGCTGGCTCGACATCATCTTGCTCGACATCTGTCCATTCAATTTCATCCAGTGTTTTTCCTGCCCAGTTTTTTAAAGTGCCTTTCTCGGTTGCGAGCAGCAACTTCCCTATTTTGGCTACTTGGGCCACGGAAGTGGGTAGTCGATAAAAGTTCCGGTGAACATTTATATCGTGACCCAAAAACCCGGCAAGCTGATCAAGCTCATGGTTTTTTAGGTCAAGAAACTGTGAGAGCGTAGCGATTTGCTTCCGAAGACCAGTCGACGTCATGGTTTGCGCCCTGTCGAGCTCGCAGTGAGACACAAACTTGTGGAGGCAGTCGCTGCCTCGAAGAGGCCGGTGGTCGGAAGATAAGGTGTTCACAAACACATAGGGACAGGAGTTGGGAATGTGCGCTTCTTGCCTCTTGGAAATTAGCAGCATCAGGTTGCTCTTCATGTCCTCTGTTATGAGTATTGGGACTCCCCTGCCCTTCTTCCCTCTGACCAGGATTCGTGTCATCTCTTTGGCAATGTGCTGCTCAAAAGCCGTCAGTGGAACGTCGCAGTCAACGTTGGTCGCCTCAGAACTTTCGATTCCTTTTTGCAGGTCCTCGATGGTAACTCTGCTAACTTCACCCTGGCGACGTCGGTTGAATAACATAAGACGAACCAGTAGGACTTCAGCGAAGGCTTTGTATGCAGAGACGCACTTCCTATTAGAGAGGCGCCCTCATCCACGCCAGAGGCGCCCTCCTACACGCCAGAGACGCCCACCCGCACGCCAGAAGCGCCCTTCTCATGCGAGAGCGCCCATCTCCGCGCCAGAGGCGTCCTGCACGCCAAAAGCACATTTCCCATTCGAGAGGCGCCCTTCCCATTCGAGAGGTAATCTCACGCCAGAAGCTCCCTCCCCATTCGAGAGGCGCCCATCCACATCAGGGGCGCCCTCCTCCACAAGAGAGGGCGAGGTTCGAGAGGCGCCCCATCCACGCCAGAGGTGCTCCATCCACGCCAGAGGCGCCCCCATCCACATCAGGGGTGCCCTCCTCCACAAAAAGGGCGAGATTCGAGGGGCGCCCTATCCACGCCAGAGGCGCCCCATCCACGCCAGGGGCGCACTCCTCCTTGAGAGGGGCGCCTGCCAAATGTGAGAGGCACGTTCCACGTCAGAGTCGCCCTTCCTATTAGAGAGGCGCCCTCATCCACGCTAGCGGCGCCCTCCTTCACGAGAGAGGCGCCCTCCTCCACGAGAGAGGCGCCCGACCTATGCCAGAGGCGCCCTCCCCATGCTAGACGCTCCCTCCACGCCAGAGGCGCCTTCCTATTAGGAGACGCCCTCATGAACGTCAGAACTCCTCCGTCAGAATATGTATACCATGGGATCGTTTATTTCAATATGTATTAATTTGGTTAATAAACTGAACTGAACTGAAGTAAAACTCAGAGGCGCCCTTCCTAGGCAAGAGGCAATCACCTTTGCACCAGAGGCGCCCTCTTCTTCGGCAGAATTGTCCTCCTAAAGCGATGGACGTCCACAGAATAAGCGGACGCAAAATGTAATGACATATATTGACAGGATTCCTGATATCCAAAAACGTAATAGTTATCCAATATGTGGCGCCCACACCGGCGGATCCAAGGGCCCAGGGGGGGGGGGGGGCGGCAGGGTCAAAATTCCCCCGTTCCACACTGGACAGGGGCGGCAATAGAAATTAACTCCCCCCCCCCACAAAAAAAACTGATAAACCTTCGTTTATATTTTTATTTGATTTTCATGTTTTTCGTCATTTGCTAGCAATTTGACAGCTGCAGAAGAGCGGAAAGTGGCGCGTATTACATTAATTGGGGCGCTTCATAGCCAACGGATAGCCCCCTCCCCCCGGTAGTTGAAAATGGTCCGTAAACTGAGCGATATTGTTTACACTATATGTATACCATGGGATTCTGCTGAACTCATTAACATGACATGACGCCTATGAGCGTTGCATGGAAAGAATCAAGTTATAAATATTTCCGACCGCACCCCCCCCCCCCCAGTAGATGAAAGTGGCCTCGGGGGTAGGAAAGGTCCAAACTGTAGCTCCCCACAAAAAAAACTGATCCGCCAGTGGGCGCCCACGTTGAATCATGACGCCTGAATCATGACGCCCCCTTGAACCCGAAAAATGGCGCCCACATGGTCGGCCCTTCAGAAAAATCCTAGATCCGCCCCTGTGCATATTGCATTGGTATATATGATATCCGAGAACAACATTGGAGGGGCCGAGAGCACCATTGGGGGGGGGGGGGGCAACTCAGCATCCCCCCCCCAGGGGTGTAGTTTCGTATTCAGTTGGGTAGGCTTGGGCCCCCAACTTGGGCTTGAGCCCCCCACCCCCCAACTTTGGCGAGAAAGTGGATCAAATCCCGAGAGAAATTCGTATCCTTCAGGATTTTGATGGTACTTTGAGCGATTTTCCCCACCTCAGCCCCCTCAACTTGTTTGGAGAAGCTACACCCCTACCCCTGCCCTGCCCTGCCCTGCCCTGCCCCTGCCCCCCCCCCCCCAGTATATAAATCAACACCCCTGTCCGGTTTATTTAAAGAAGATAATCGCCGTCCACAGATTGACTCATAGGTTCAATGGCTTGCGTTGCTAGCGTTGCTATGGCAACCTGGCCGGCGGCCGGCCACGCATGCGCCCTACGATAAAACGTGGCCTTCTTTCCGCCGGCCGGCGGCAGGCGAGCGCGGTGACGTCAGAAGCACGTGACCTGCGAGAGCCAATCAGCGAGGTGGCGTGATGCCCGCAGCCGCCGGGCTCCAAGGTGGCGGGCGGCCGCGGGAACCTGGGACCGGTGAACCACGTTTCGAGTTTAGAAAATACTTATTAATTTTGCACAGAAAGGGATAGCCTGACTGACAATTCCGTGGCAGGACCGAAGCGGGATGCGAGGAGAGCTATCGCGAAAGGAACGTCCGAACCCCACGAGGAGTACTCCGCACGCCTGAGATCGGCCGTTAATTGGTATAATTGCAAACATTAACTTAATACTTGAACAGCTTATAGCATTTGTTACAGACATGAAGAGACATAATCGTCATAGGGAAATGTGCGGGGGGGGGGGGGGGCAGTGAAGCTTAAACCTAGTCTTCAACGAAACCCACCCCCTTATGAGAATTTCCTCCGCATACATAGGTAGTAAATATTTATTGAAGCTCCTCTCGGCTTCATCCACCTTCGAATTTTGTTCATTAAAAACAAAAACAAACAAACTGACCGAATAATGGATGGTCCCCACCCATCGTGCATATGCCTATAATCTATATCTAATTTTGTTATCAATTAAACTCAAGTCGCTTCACTCGTATCAACTTCAAGACTTGGGCCTCAGGCACATTTGGGACCACGAGCCGCCACTGCTAATTTTGTGCCAGCGGAATGCTGGGCTCCAAAAATCCTTCCACGACAAATTTGATTGAAATATGATACGTGAGGGTGTAAGGCCTACTGCGCTGGGTGGGACAAGGGGTCTCGGTGGGGCTGGCGTCACCGTCGCGGCTTAGGTTGTAGGTTGTAGGTTGTAGGTTGTAGGTTGAAGGTTGTAGGTTGTAGGTTGTAGGTTGTAGGTTGTAGGTTGTAGGTTAGGTTGGGTTAGGCTAGGTTATATTAGATTGATTTTCGTGAGAAGCCAGCCGCGACGGTGACGCCAGCCCCACCGTTACCGGACAAGGTACCAGCTGAGAGTCGAAGCACATGCATGTCAGAAACAATAGAGTGACCAGAAAGCACATAGTAACCGCTGCTTAGCACCTACCTTTCTCTTCCTCTTCACCATGTTCCTGGGCTCCACGGTGATTCCACGAAAACCGCGAGTCACCGCCGCACCGACCCGCTCCCGTCAGCTTACTGACTACTCCGTTCCTTCTGGCGCGCGCTTTCTGACACTT
>JAXIVJ010012948.1:0-38721 GCA_036785665.1 Chirona hameri
CCAGGGTCACTGACAACAAAACTAGTAGCCTAGTGGTGATAGACGTGGACTCCAGGCGGTCCACCGCTAGTCAGTCAGACAACAGAACACTCGCCCGCGGAGCTTCAGCCAGGTTCCAGATGGGTTTGGTGTAGAACTTTAGCCTTTTTGGTTACGAATCTTAAGATAAACCTCTCAGCTGCAATATTCTGACGATATTTCATATGCTGAATACAAAGTAAGGAAAGTTTCACTTCAACTTTTATTTCACCCAAAATTTATGAATTTGAAGATCATCCATGCCTACTGCTATTTGGAATATGGTATGTTTTGCCGTCGGGCACGAGGAGGGTAGTCTGGCATCTCCACCTCTCATATTCTTCTTCCTCTTCCTCTTCACCTTTCATTTTCACTGGTTGTGTGAAGGCTATGTCACGTGTTGTAAATATAAATGTAAATGTTCAACAATTTCCAACAATACTTGTAAATTTGCACGTGATCCGACTATTTGTATTACTTGTACTTTCGATTTTAAAATTGACATTCTTTATGAAACATCCTGTATGTTTCCACACATTGTATTCATTAGCGTTAGTAGCATAGGCTGCTTTTCTTTCGAATACTTGTGCTTAAATTGTATGCCAAATTCCAGTTAATTGGAAATGCATGTCACACACGGAATATTCATTAGTGTTCCCGCAAACCATGAATATGTGAGTATTTCATCTCCAGTGACGATCGGTTCGGCATGAAATTCGTTCACCCATCTTGCAAATCCAAAACGATTGTAACCCATCATTGCTCTTTCCCAGTCCAATACCAGCAGGCGGACGGCAATCTCCTCACGGGGAGCCGCACCTGCGCCAAATCCGGGCCATTTACGCCGCATTTCGAGAGCGCCACACTTTTCTAATGCGCATCGCCTTAGAAATAATACGGAAATTCCGCAAAAGCCGGAGAAGTTTCAGTTGGCGGCCTGGTACCAGTGGAGGCCGTTGTGGTGACTATTGTGGTGCTGTGGTGACTGCGGTGGTGACTGGTGACTGGCGCCCGATGCGTATGCACACCAGGACAGGTCGGCCCCCATCCGTCAGCCTCGCCGCCGGCGATCGATCCTCGCCTGTCCGATCCGGGTCATCTGCCTGCTCTGCCCCTTCCCTCCACTCCCCACAGCCACTCCCACCCCCACTTCACTCAGATCCACCCTACCCTCAGACGGTGATTCTACCCACCCCATCCTATCCTCTCCACCCTACCCTCAGACGGTGATTCTATCCACCCCATCCTATCTTCTCCACCCGACCCTCAGACGGTGATTCTACTGACTCCATCCTATACCCTCCACCCTACCCTAAGACGGTGATTCTACCCACTCCATCCTATCCTCTCCACCCGACCCTCAGACTGTGATTCTACTGACTCCATCCTATCCTCTCCAACCTACCCTCATACGGTGATTCTATCCACCCCATCCTATCCTCTCCACCCGACCCTCAGACGGTGATTCTACTGACTCCATCCTTTCCTCTCCATCCTATCCTCAGACGGTGATTCTACTGACTCCATCCTATCCTCTCCACCCGACCCTCAGACGGTGATTCTACTGACTCCATCCTATCCTCTCCACCCGACCCTAAGACGGTGATTCTACTGACTCCATCCTATCCTCTCCATCCGACCCTCAGACGGTGATTCTACTGACTCCATCCTATCCTCTCCACCCGACCCTCAGACGGTGATTCTACTGACTCCATCCTCTCCCCTCCACCCTACCCTCATACGGTGATTCTATCCACCCCATCTTATCCTCTCCACCCGACCCTCAGACGGTGATTCTACTGACTCCATCCTATCCTCTCCATCCTATCCTCAGACGGTGATTCTACTGACTCCATCCTATCCTCTCCACCCGACCCTCAGACGGTGATTCTACTGACTCCATCCTATCTTCTCCACCCGACTCTCAGACGGTGATTCTACTGACTCCATCCTATTCTCTCCACCCGACCCTCAGACGGTGATTCTACTGACTCCATCCTATCCCCTCCACCCTACCCTCATACGGTGATTCTATCCACCCCATCCTATCCTCTCCACCCGACCCTCAGACGGTGATTCTACTGACTCCATCCTATCCTCTCCACCCGACCCTCAGACGGTGATTCTACTGACTCCATCCTATCCCCTCCACCCTACCCTCATACGGTGATTCTATCCACCCCATCCTATCCTCTCCACCCGACCCTCAGACGGTGATTCTACTGACTCCATCCTATCCTCTCCACCCGACCCTTAGACGGTGATTCTACTGACTCCATCCTATCCTCTCCACCCGACCCTCAGACGGTGATTCTACTGACTCCATCCTATCCTCTCCATCCGACCCTCAGACGGTGATTCTACTGACTCCATCCTATCCTCTCCACCCGACCCTCAGACGGTGATTCTACTGACTCCATCCTATCCCCTCCACCCTACCCTCATACGGTGATTCTATCCACCCCATCCTATCCTCTCCACCCGACCCTCAGACGGTGATTCTACTGACTCCATCCTATCCTCTCCATCCTATCCTCAGACGGTGATTCTACTGACTCCATCCTATCCTCTCCACCCGACCCTCAGACGGCGATTCTACCCACCCCATCCTATCCTCTCCACCCGACCCTCAGACGGTGATTCTACTGACTCCATCCTATCCTCTCCACCCGACCCTCAGACGGTGATTCTACCCACCCCATCCTATCCTCTCCACCCGACCCTCAGACGGTGATTCTACTGACTCCATCCTATCCTCTCCACCCGACCCTCAGACGGTGATTCTACTGACTCCATTCTATCCTCTCCACCCGACCCTCAGACGGTGATTCTACTGACTCCATCCTATCCTCTCCACCCGACCCTCAGACGGTGATTCTACTGACTCCATCCTATCCTCTCCACCCGACCCTCAGACGGTGATTCTACTGACTCCATCCTATCCTCTCCACCCGACCATCAGACGGTGATTCTACTGACTCCATCCTATCCTCTCCACCCTACCCTCAAACGGTGATTCTATCCACCCCATCCTATCCTCTCCACCCGACCCTCAGACGGTGATTCTACTGACTCCATCCTATCCTCTCCATCCTATCCTCAGACGGTGATTCTACTGACTCCATCCTATCCTCTCCACCCGACCCTCAGACGGTGATTCTACTGACTCCATCCTATCCCCTCCACCCTACCCTCATACGGTGATTCTATCCACCCCATCCTATCCTCTCCACCCGACCCTCAGACGGTGATTCTACTGACTCCATCCTATCCTCTCCATCCTATCCTCAGACGGTGATTCTACTGACTCCATCCTATCCTCTCCACCCGACCCTCAGACGGTGATTCTACTGACTCCATCCTATCCTCTCCACCCGACCCTCAGACGGTGATTCTACTGACTCCATCCTATCCTCTCCATCCGACCCTCAGACTGTGATTCTACTGACTCCATCCTATCCTCTCCACCCGACCCTTAGACGGTGATTCTACTGACTCCATCCTATCCTCTCCACCCGACCCTCAGACGGTGATTCTACTGACTCCATCCTACCCTCTCCACCCGACCCTCATACGGTGATTCTACTGACTCCATCCTATCCCCTCAATCCGACCCTCAGACGGTGATTCTACTGACTCCATCCTATCCTCTCCACCCGACCCTCAGACGGTGATTCTACTGACTCCATCCTATCCCCTCCATCCGACCCTCAGACGGTGATTCTACTGACTCCATCCTATCCTCTCCACCCGACCTTCAGACGGTGATTCTACTGACTCCATCCTATCCTCTCCACCCTACCCTCATACGGTGATTCTATCCACCCCATCTTATCCTCTCCACCCGACCCTCAGACGGTGATTCTACTGACTCCATCCTATCCTCTCCATCCTATCCTCAGACGGTGATTATACTGACTCCATCCTATCCTCTCCACCCGACCCTCAGACGGTGATTCTACTGACTCCATCCTATCTTCTCCACCCGACTCTCAGACGGTGATTCTACTGACTCCATCCTATTCTCTCCACCCGACCCTCAGACGGTGATTCTACTGACTCCATCCTATCCCCTCCACCCTACCCTCATACGGTGATTCTATCCAACCCATCCTATCCTCTCCACCCGACCCTCAGACGGTGATTCTACTGACTCCATCCTATCCCCTCCACCCTACCCTCATACGGTGATTCTATCCACCCCATCCTATCCTCTCCACCCGACCCTCAGACGGTGATTCTACTGACTCCATCCTATCCTCTCCATCCTATCCTCAGACGGTGATTCTACTGACTCCATCCTATCCTCTCCAACCGACCCTCAGACGGTGATTCTACCCACCCCATCCTATCCTCTCCACCCGACCCTCAGACGGTGATTCTACTGACTCCATCCTATCCTCTCCACCCGACCCTCAGACGGTGATTCTACCCACCCCATCCTATCCTCTCCACCCGACCCTCAGACGGTGATTCTACTGACTCCATCCTATCCTCTCCACCCGACCCTCAGACGGTGATTCTACTGACTCCATTCTATCCTCTCCACCCGACCCTCAGACGGTGATTCTACTGACTCCATCCTATCCTCTCCACCCGACCCTCAGACGGTGATTCTACTGACTCCATTCTATCCTCTCCACCCGACCCTCAGACGGTGATTCTACTGACTCCATCCTATCCTCTCCACCCGACCATCAGACGGTGATTCTACTGACTCCATCCTATCCTCTCCACCCTACCCTCATACGGTGATTCTATCCACCCCATCCTATCCTCTCCACCCGACCCTCAGACGGTGATTCTACTGACTCCATCCTATCCTCTCCATCCTATCCTCAGACGGTGATTCTACTGACTCCATCCTATCCTCTCCACCCGACCCTCAGACGGTGATTCTACCCACCCCATCCTATCCTCTCCACCCGACCCTCAGACGGTGATTCTACTGACTCCATCCTATCCTCTCCACCCGACCATCAGACGGTGATTCTACTGACTCCATTCTATCCTCTCCACCCGACCCTCAGACGGTGATTCTACTGACTCCATCCTATCCTCTCCACCCGACCCTCAGACGGTGATTCTACTGACTCCATCCTATCCTCTCCACCCGACCCTCAGACGGTGATTCTACTGACTCCATCCTATCCTCTCCACCCGACCATCAGACGGTGATTCTACTGACTCCATCCTATCCTCTCTACCCTACCCTCATACGGTGATTCTATCCACCCCATCCTATCCTCTCCACCCGACCCTCAGACGGTGATTCTACTGACGCCATGCTATCCTCTCCATCCTATCCTCAGACGGTGATTCTACTGACTCCATCCTATCCTCTCCACCCGACCCTCAGACGGTGATTCTACTGACTCCATCCTATCCTCTCCACCCGACCCTCAGACGGTGATTCTACTGACTCCATCCTATCCTCTCCACCCGACCCTCAGACGGTGATTCTACTGACTCCATCCTATCCTCTCCACCCGACCATCAGACGGTGATTCTACTGACTCCATCCTATCCTCTCCACCCTACCCTCATACGGTGATTCTATCCACCCCATCCTATCCTCTCCACCCGACCCTCATACGGTGATTCTATCCACCCCATCCTATCCTCTCCACCCGACCCTCAGACGGTGATTCTACTGACTCCATCCTATCCTCTCCACCCGACCCTCAGACGGTGATTCTACTGACCCCATCCTATCCTCTCCACCCTACCCTCATACGGTGATTCTATCCACCCCATCCTATCCTCTCCACCCGACTCTCAGACGGTGATTCTACTGACTCCATCCTATCCTCTCCATCCTATCCTCAGACGGTGATTCTACTGACTCCATCCTATCCTCTCCACCCGACCCTCAGACGGTGATTCTACTGACTCCATCCTATCCCCTCCACCCTACCCTCATACGGTGATTCTATCCACCCCATCCTATCCTCTCCACCCGACCCTCAGACGGTGATTCTACTGACTCCATCCTATCCTCTCCATCCTATCCTCAGACGGTGATTCTACTGACTCCATCCTATCCTCTCCACCCGACCCTCAGACGGTGATTCTACTGACTCCATCCTATCCTCTCCACCCGACCCTCAGACGGTGATTCTACTGACTCCATCCTATCCTCTCCATCCGACCCTCAGACTGTGATTCTACTGACTCCATCCTATCCTCTCCACCCGACCCTTAGACGGTGATTCTACTGACTCCATCCTATCCTCTCCACCCGACCCTCAGACGGTGATTCTACTGACTCCATCCTATCCTCTCCACCCGACCCTCATACGGTGATTCTACTGACTCCATCCTATCCCCTCCATCCGACCCTCAGACGGTGATTCTACTGACTCCATCCTATCCTCTCCACCCGACCCTCAGACGGTGATTCTACTGACTCCATCCTATCCTCTCCATCCTACCCTCAGACGGTGATTCTACTGACTCCATCCTATCCCCTCCATCCGACCCTCAGACGGTGATTCTACTAACTCCATCCTATCCTCTCCACCCGACCCTCAGACTGTGATTCTACTGACTCCATCCTATCCCCTCCACCCGACCCTCAGAAGGTGATTCTACCCACTCCATCCTATCCCCTCCACCCGACCCTCAGACTGTAATTCTACTGACTCCATCCTATCCTCTCCACCCGACCCTCAGACGGTGATTCTACTGACTCCATCCTATCCTCTCCACCCGACCCTCAGACTGTGATTCTACTGACTCCATCCTATCCCCTCCACCCGACCCTCAGACGGTGATTCTACTGACTCCATCCTGTCCTCTCCACCCGACCCTCAGACGGTGATTCTACTGACTCCATCCTATCCTCTCCACCCGACCCTCAGACTGTGATTCTACTGACTCCATCCTATCCCCTCCACCCGACCCTCAAACGGTGATTCTACCCACTCCATCCTATCCCCTCCACCCGACCCTCAGACGGTGATTCTACTGACTCCATCCTATCCTCTCCATCCTACCCTCAGACGGTGATTCTACTGACTCCATCCTATCCTTTCCATCCTATCCTCAGACGGTGATTCTACTGACTCCATCCTATCCCCTCCACCCGACCCTCAGACGGTGATTCTACTGACTCCATCCTATCCTCTCCATCCGACCCTCAGACTGTGATTCTAATGACTCCATCCTATCCTCTCCATCCTACCCTCAGACGGTGATTCTACTGACTCCATCCTATCCTCTCCACCCGACCCTCAGACGGTGATTCTACTGACTCCATCCTATCCCCTCCATCCGACCCTCAGACGGTGATTCTACTGACTCCATCCTATCCCCTCCACCCGACCCTCAGACGGTGATTCTATCCACCCCATCCTATCCTCTCCACCCTACCCTCAGACGGTGATTCTACTGACTCCATCCTATCCTCTCCACCCGACCCTCATACGGTGATTCTACTGACTCCATCCTATCTTCTCCACCCGACCCTCAGACGGTGATTCTACCCACTCCATCCTATCCCCTCCACCCGACCCTCAGACGGTGATTCTACCCACTCCATCCTATCCTCTCCACCCGACCCTCAGACGGTGATTCTACTGACTCCATCCTATGCTCTCCATCCTACCCTCAGACGGTGATTCTACTGACTCCATCCTATCCTCTCCACCCGACCCTCAGACGGTAATTCTACTGACTCCATCCTATCCTCTCCATCCTATCCTCAGACGGTGATTCTACTGACTCCATCCTATCCTCTCCACCCGACCCTCAGACGGTGATTCTACTGACTCCATCCTATCCTCTCCACCCGACCCTCAGATGGTGATTCTACTGACTCCATCCTATCCTCTCCATCCTATCCTCAGACGGTGATTCTACTGACTCCATCCTATCCTCTCCATCCTATCCTCAGACGGTGATTCTACTGACTCCATCCTATCCTCTCCACCCGACCCTCAGACGGTTATTCCTGACTCCATCCTATCCTCTCCACCCGACCCTCAGACGGTGATTCTATCCACCCCATCCTATCCTCTCCACCCGACCCTCAGACGGTGATTCTACTGACCCCATCCTATCCTCTCCACCCGACCCTCAGACGGTGATTCTAATGACTCCATCTTATCCTCTCCATCCTATCCTCAGACGGTGATTCTACTGACTCCATCCTATCCTCTCCACCCGACCCTCAGACGGTGATTCTACTGACTCCATCCTATCCTCTCCACCCGACTCTCAGACGGTGATTCTACTGACTCCATCCTATCCTCTCCAGCCGACCCTCATACTGTGATTCTACTGACTCCATCCTATCCTCTCCATCCTATCCTCAGACGGTGATTCTACTGACTCCATCCTATCCTCTCCATCCTATCCGCAGACGGTGATTCTACTGACTCCATCCTATCCTCTCCACCCGACCCTCAGACGGTGATTCTACTGACTCCATCCTATCCTCTCCATCCTATCCTCAGACGGTGATTCTACTGACTCCCTCCTATCCTCTCCATCCTATCCTCAGACGGTGATTCTACTGACTCCATCCTATCCTCTCCACCCTACCCTCAGACGGTGATTCTACCCACTCCATCCTATCCCCTCCATCCGACCCTCAGACGGTGATTCTACTGACTCCATCCTATCCTCTCCACCCGACCCTCAGACGGTGATTCTACTGACTCCATTCTATCCTCTCCACCCGACCCTCAGACGGTGATTCTACTGACTCCATCCTATCCTCTCCACCCGACCCTCAGACGGTGATTCTACCCACCCCATCCTATCCCCTCCACCCGACCCTCAGACGGTGATTCTATCCACTCCATCCTATCCTCTCCACCCTACCCTCAGATGGTGATTCTACTGACTCCATCCTATCCTCTCCATCCTATCCTCATACGGTGATTCTACCCAATCCATCCTATCCTCTCCACCCGACCCTCAGACGGTGATTCTACCCACTCCATCCTATCCTCTCCACCCTACCCTCAGACGGTGATTCTATCCACTCCATCCTATCCTCTCCACCCTAACCTCAGATGGTGATTCTACTGACTCCATCCTATCCTCTCCATCCTATCCTCAGACGGTGATTCTACTGACTCCATCCTATCCTCTCCATCCTATCCTCATACGGTGATTCTACCCACCCCATCCTATCCCCTCCACCCGACCCTCAGACGGTGATTCTATCCACTCCATCCTATCCTCTCCACCCTAACCTCAGATGGTGATTCTACTGACTCCATCCTATCCTCTCCATCCTATCCTCAGACGGTGATTCTACTGACTCCATCCTATCCTCTCCACCCGACCCTCAGACGGTGATTCTACTGACTCCATCCTATCCTCTCCACCCGACCCTCAGACGGTGATTCTCCCCACTCCATCCTATCCTCTCCACCCGACCCTCAGACGGTGATTCTACCCACCCCATCCTATCCTCTCCACCCGACCCTCAGACGGTGATTCTACTGACTCCATCCTATCCTCTCCACCCGACCCTCAGACGGTGATTCTACTGACTCCATCCTATCCTCTCCACCCGACTCTCAGACGGTGATTCTACCCACTCCATCCTATCTTCTCCACCCGACCCTCAGACGGTGATTCTACTGACTCCATCCTATCTTCTCCACCCGACCCTCAGACGGTGATTCTACCCACTCCATCCTATCCTCTCCACCCGACCCTCAGACGGTGATTCTACTGACTCCATCCTATCCCCTCCACCCTACCCTCATACGGTGATTCTACTGACTCCATCCTATCCTCTCCACCCGACCCTCAGACGGTGATTCTATCCACTCCATCCTATCCTCTCCACCCGACCCTCAGACGGTGATTCTACCCACCCCATCCTATCCTCTCCACCCGACCCTCAGACGGTGATTCTACTGACTCCATCCTATCCTCTCCACCCGACCTTCAGACGGTGATTCTACTGACTCCATCCTATCCTCTCCATCCTATCCTCAGACGGTGATTCTACTGACTCCATCCTATCCTCTCCACCCGACCCTCAGACGGTGATTCTACTGACTCCATCCTATCCTCTCTTCCCGACCCTCAGACGGTGATTCTATCCACTCCATCCTATCCTCTCCATCCTATCCTCAGACGGTGATTCTACCCACTCCATCCTATCCTCTCCACCCGACCCTCAGACGGTGATTCTATCCACTCCATCCTATCCTCTCCACCCTACCCTCAGACGGTGATTCTACTGACTCCATCCTATCCTCTCCATCCTATCCTCAGACGGTGATTCTACTGACTCCATCCTATCCTCTCCACCCGACCCTCAGACGGTGATTCTACCCACTCCATCCTATCCTCTCCCCCCGACCCTCAGACGGTGATTCTACTGACTCCATCCTATCCTCTCCACCCGACCTTCAGACGGTGATTCTACTGACTCCATCCTATCTTCTCCACCCGACCCTCAGACGGTGATTCTACTGACTCCATCCTATCCTCTCCACCCGACCCTCAGACGGTGATTCTACTGACTCCATCCTATCTTCTCCACCCGACCCTCAGACGGTGATTCTACTGACTCCATCCTATCTTCTCCACCTGACCCTCAGACGGTGATTCTACTGACTCCATCCTATCTTCTCCACCCGACCCTCAGACGGTGATTCTACTGACTCCATCCTATCTTCTCCACCCGACCCTCAGACGGTGATTCTACTGACTCCATCCTATCCTCTCCACCCGACCCTCAGACGGTGATTCTACTGACTCCATCCTATCTTCTCTACCCGACCCTCAGACGGTGATTCTACTGACTCCATCCTATCTTCTCCACCCGACCCTCAGACGGTGATTCTACTGACTCCATCCTATCTTCTCCACCCGACCCTCAGACGGTGATTCTACTGACTCCATCCTATCCTCTCCACCCGACCCTCAGACGGTGATTCTACTGACTCCATCCTATCCTCTCCACCCGACCCTCAGACGGTGATTCTACCCACTCCATCCTATCCTCTCCACCCGACCCTCAGACGGTGATTCTACCCACTCAATCCTATCCTCTCCACCCGACCCTCAGACGGTGATTCTACCCACTCAATCCTATCCTCTCCACCCGACCCTCAGACGGTGATTCTACTGACTCCCTCCTATCTTCTCCACCCGACCCTCAGACGGTGATTCTACTGACTCCATCCTATCCCCTCCACCCGACCCTCAGACGGTGATTCTACCCACCCCATCCTATCCTCTCCACCCTACCCTCAGACGGTGATTCTATCCACCCCATCCTATCCTCTCCACCCGACCCTCAGACGGTGATTCTACTGACTCCATCCTATCCTCTCCACCCGACCCTCAGACGGTGATTCTACCCACTCCATCCTATCCTCTCCACCCGACCCTCAGACGGTGATTCTACTGACTCCATCCTATCCTCTCCATCCGACCCTCAGACGGTGATTCTACTGACTCCATCCTATCCTCTCCATCCTACCCTCAGACGGTGATTCTACTGACTCCATCCTATCCTCTCCATCCTACCCTCAGACGGTGATTCTACTGACTCCATCCTATCCTCTCCACCCGACCCTCAGACGGTGATTCTACTGACTCCATCCTCTCCTCTCCAACCGACCCTCAGACGGTGATTCTACTGACTCCATCCTATCCTCTCCATCCGACCCTCAGACGGTGATTCTACTGACTCCATCCTATCCTCTCCAACCGACCCTCAGACGGTGATTCTACTGACTCCATCCTATCCTCTCCACCCGACCCTCAGACGGTGATTCTACCCACTCCATCCTATCCCCTCCACCCGACCCTCAGACGGTGATTCTACCCACTCCATCCTATCCTCTCCACCCGACCCTCAGACGGTGATTCTACTGACTCCATCCTATGCTCTCCATCCTACCCTCAGACGGTGATTCTACTGACTCCATCCTATCCTCTCCACCCGACCCTCAGACGGTAATTCTACTGACTCCATCCTATCCTCTCCATCCTATCCTCAGACGGTGATTCTACTGACTCCATCCTATCCTCTCCACCCGACCCTCAGACGGTGATTCTACTGACTCCATCCTATCCTCTCCACCCGACCCTCAGATGGTGATTCTACTGACTCCATCCTATCCTCTCCATCCTATCCTCAGACGGTGATTCTACTGACTCCATCCTATCCTCTCCATCCTATCCTCAGACGGTGATTCTACTGACTCCATCCTATCCTCTCCACCCGACCCTCAGACGGTTATTCCTGACTCCA
Organism: Chirona hameri; assembly: GCA_036785665.1. Taxonomy (NCBI): domain Eukaryota; kingdom Metazoa; phylum Arthropoda; class Thecostraca; order Balanomorpha; family Balanidae; genus Chirona; species Chirona hameri. The sequence goes on from JAXIVJ010012948.1 coordinate 12,257, forward strand.
TCCTATCCTCTCCACCCGACCCTCAGACGGTGATTCTATCCACCCCATCCTATCCTCTCCACCCGACCCTCAGACGGTGATTCTACTGACCCCATCCTATCCTCTCCACCCGACCCTCAGACGGTGATTCTAATGACTCCATCTTATCCTCTCCATCCTATCCTCAGACGGTGATTCTACTGACTCCATCCTATCCTCTCCACCCGACCCTCAGACGGTGATTCTACTGACTCCATCCTATCCTCTCCACCCGACTCTCAGACGGTGATTCTACTGACTCCATCCTATCCTCTCCAGCCGACCCTCATACTGTGATTCTACTGACTCCATCCTATCCTCTCCATCCTATCCTCAGACGGTGATTCTACTGACTCCATCCTATCCTCTCCATCCTATCCGCAGACGGTGATTCTACTGACTCCATCCTATCCTCTCCACCCGACCCTCAGACGGTGATTCTACTGACTCCATCCTATCCTCTCCATCCTATCCTCAGACGGTGATTCTACTGACTCCCTCCTATCCTCTCCATCCTATCCTCAGACGGTGATTCTACTGACTCCATCCTATCCTCTCCACCCTACCCTCAGACGGTGATTCTACCCACTCCATCCTATCCCCTCCATCCGACCCTCAGACGGTGATTCTACTGACTCCATCCTATCCTCTCCAGCCGACCCTCAGACGGTGATTCTACTGACTCCATTCTATCCTCTCCACCCGACCCTCAGACGGTGATTCTACTGACTCCATCCTATCCTCTCCACCCGACCCTCAGACGGTGATTCTACCCACCCCATCCTATCCCCTCCACCCGACCCTCAGACGGTGATTCTATCCACTCCATCCTATCCTCTCCACCCTACCCTCAGATGGTGATTCTACTGACTCCATCCTATCCTCTCCATCCTATCCTCATACGGTGATTCTACCCAATCCATCCTATCCTCTCCACCCGACCCTCAGACGGTGATTCTACCCACTCCATCCTATCCTCTCCACCCTACCCTCAGACGGTGATTCTATCCACTCCATCCTATCCTCTCCACCCTAACCTCAGATGGTGATTCTACTGACTCCATCCTATCCTCTCCATCCTATCCTCAGACGGTGATTCTACTGACTCCATCCTATCCTCTCCATCCTATCCTCATACGGTGATTCTACCCACCCCATCCTATCCCCTCCACCCGACCCTCAGACGGTGATTCTATCCACTCCATCCTATCCTCTCCACCCTAACCTCAGATGGTGATTCTACTGACTCCATCCTATCCTCTCCATCCTATCCTCAGACGGTGATTCTACTGACTCCATCCTATCCTCTCCACCCGACCCTCAGACGGTGATTCTACTGACTCCATCCTATCCTCTCCACCCGACCCTCAGACGGTGATTCTCCCCACTCCATCCTATCCTCTCCACCCGACCCTCAGACGGTGATTCTACCCACCCCATCCTATCCTCTCCACCCGACCCTCAGACGGTGATTCTACTGACTCCATCCTATCCTCTCCACCCGACCCTCAGACGGTGATTCTACTGACTCCATCCTATCCTCTCCACCCGACTCTCAGACGGTGATTCTACCCACTCCATCCTATCTTCTCCACCCGACCCTCAGACGGTGATTCTACTGACTCCATCCTATCTTCTCCACCCGACCCTCAGACGGTGATTCTACCCACTCCATCCTATCCTCTCCACCCGACCCTCAGACGGTGATTCTACTGACTCCATCCTATCCCCTCCACCCTACCCTCATACGGTGATTCTACTGACTCCATCCTATCCTCTCCACCCGACCCTCAGACGGTGATTCTATCCACTCCATCCTATCCTCTCCACCCGACCCTCAGACGGTGATTCTACCCACCCCATCCTATCCTCTCCACCCGACCCTCAGACGGTGATTCTACTGACTCCATCCTATCCTCTCCACCCGACCTTCAGACGGTGATTCTACTGACTCCATCCTATCCTCTCCATCCTATCCTCAGACGGTGATTCTACTGACTCCATCCTATCCTCTCCACCCGACCCTCAGACGGTGATTCTACTGACTCCATCCTATCCTCTCTTCCCGACCCTCAGACGGTGATTCTATCCACTCCATCCTATCCTCTCCATCCTATCCTCAGACGGTGATTCTACCCACTCCATCCTATCCTCTCCACCCGACCCTCAGACGGTGATTCTATCCACTCCATCCTATCCTCTCCACCCTACCCTCAGACGGTGATTCTACTGACTCCATCCTATCCTCTCCATCCTATCCTCAGACGGTGATTCTACTGACTCCATCCTATCCTCTCCACCCGACCCTCAGACGGTGATTCTACCCACTCCATCCTATCCTCTCCCCCCGACCCTCAGACGGTGATTCTACTGACTCCATCCTATCCTCTCCACCCGACCTTCAGACGGTGATTCTACTGACTCCATCCTATCTTCTCCACCCGACCCTCAGACGGTGATTCTACTGACTCCATCCTATCCTCTCCACCCGACCCTCAGACGGTGATTCTACTGACTCCATCCTATCTTCTCCACCCGACCCTCAGACGGTGATTCTACTGACTCCATCCTATCTTCTCCACCTGACCCTCAGACGGTGATTCTACTGACTCCATCCTATCTTCTCCACCCGACCCTCAGACGGTGATTCTACTGACTCCATCCTATCTTCTCCACCCGACCCTCAGACGGTGATTCTACTGACTCCATCCTATCCTCTCCACCCGACCCTCAGACGGTGATTCTACTGACTCCATCCTATCTTCTCTACCCGACCCTCAGACGGTGATTCTACTGACTCCATCCTATCTTCTCCACCCGACCCTCAGACGGTGATTCTACTGACTCCATCCTATCTTCTCCACCCGACCCTCAGACGGTGATTCTACTGACTCCATCCTATCCTCTCCACCCGACCCTCAGACGGTGATTCTACTGACTCCATCCTATCCTCTCCACCCGACCCTCAGACGGTGATTCTACCCACTCCATCCTATCCTCTCCACCCGACCCTCAGACGGTGATTCTACCCACTCAATCCTATCCTCTCCACCCGACCCTCAGACGGTGATTCTACCCACTCAATCCTATCCTCTCCACCCGACCCTCAGACGGTGATTCTACTGACTCCCTCCTATCTTCTCCACCCGACCCTCAGACGGTGATTCTACTGACTCCATCCTATCCCCTCCACCCGACCCTCAGACGGTGATTCTACCCACCCCATCCTATCCTCTCCACCCTACCCTCAGACGGTGATTCTATCCACCCCATCCTATCCTCTCCACCCGACCCTCAGACGGTGATTCTACTGACTCCATCCTATCCTCTCCACCCGACCCTCAGACGGTGATTCTACCCACTCCATCCTATCCTCTCCACCCGACCCTCAGACGGTGATTCTACTGACTCCATCCTATCCTCTCCATCCGACCCTCAGACGGTGATTCTACTGACTCCATCCTATCCTCTCCATCCTACCCTCAGACGGTGATTCTACTGACTCCATCCTATCCTCTCCATCCTACCCTCAGACGGTGATTCTACTGACTCCATCCTATCCTCTCCACCCGACCCTCAGACCGTGATTCTACTGACTCCATCCTCTCCTCTCCAACCGACCCTCAGACGGTGATTCTACTGACTCCATCCTATCCTCTCCACCCGACCCTCAGACGGTGATTCTACTGACTCCATCCTATCCTCTCCAACCGACCCTCAGACGGTGATTCTACTGACTCCATCCTATCCTCTCCACCCGACCCTCAGACGGTGATTCTACCCACCCCATCCTATCCTGACTCCACCCGATTCACTCGCCCTGCGGTCGCCGCCGCGCCAAGGTCAGCGCTGCGCACGCTCCGCCCAGTGACCGGTCAGTGCTGTGCTAGCGGGGAAAGGCCAGTTACCGCCCGGACAGAGACAGTGATAAGTGCTGAGCACTAGTGAGCGGCGGCGGCAGCGAGCACGCATTATTCTTCAGTGATATTATCAGTGATTGATCATGGATGAGGCTGGTGTAGAGCGTGCATTGCTGGCGGCAATGCAAAAGGGCCCATTCGTAGAGATCTTCAAAGATCTAGTGAAGGTAGCTGTCGCAGAGGCGACAGCTACCAAGGACGCAGAGATCAAGGAGCTCAAGACTGAACTCGCCGAGATCAAAACCCAGCTAAACACCATGGAGCAGTACTCAAGGCGCCTCTGTGTCAACGTGACAGGCGTCTCTGAGCGTGGACGCGGCGAAGACACGGACCGCATCGTCATGGACGTAGCCAAGCTGGCCGGGGTGAACATCACCAAAGACGACATCGACGTCACCCACCGCATCGGCGCTGCCTCAGCCGGCAAAACCCGCACCATCGTGGCCAGGTTTAACAAGTTCGGCACGCGGCGCGAGTTCTACGACGCACGCAAACAGCTAAGGCAGCCACGCAACGTCCCAAGCTCCTGCGTGTCTGCTGAGGAGGCAAGGAAGGTCTTCGTCGCAGATAATCTTACGAGGGAAAACCAGTTTATCCTGTTCCAAGCTCGCCAAGCGAAACGCGAAGGGAAAGTGCACTCTACCTGGTCCGACCTCGGAAGACTAAAGGTACGTCTGAGGGAGAACGGCCCAACCCACGTCATCAAGACCCTGGACGACCTCACCCAGCTGATCCAGACGACGCCGCAGGAGGGGGGCGTGGGCGCGGTTCGCCGATCCCAGAGAGTCCGAGAAGGCTCTAACTCAGCCCAGTAAACGCCGGCACCGTCGGTTATTCGTCGCCGGCTGGTCAGCGGTGCCCCCCAAGACTGGCGCCTGGAGCCGCCCCTGACGTGTGGTGCTGTGGATTCGCGCCCTGTGGATCGGGGGGCGTCAGCGGTGCCCCCTGAGACTGGCGCCTGGAGCCGCCCCCAGACGCCTGAGACGCTCCTGACGTCGCGGCCCCGCACGACTGCTGACTTCGCGCCATGTGGATCGCGGGTACCGTCGCCCACCAGCTCATCTGGCTATCTCCGCTGCACATCTCATCGTTCCGGGCTCACTGTGCGATCGGGCGGTGGCGGTTGGTACAGCTGAAACGACCCGGAGCTGCGCCTGGCACCGCCCCTGGCCCTGTCCCTGGCCCGTGACCCCGGCTTGGGTCCGGCTCGCCTGGCGGGTCCCAACGCGCCACACACCTGACCTTATTTGGACATCTGCCTAGGGCGCCGCCGATTGCGTGTCTGGAACGTGTCGACCCTCCCCTCCCCCAGACGGACGCCAGCTGCCCGGCAGCCGGCGCTGAGCCGTGACCTTGACCTGCACGCTGACTGGGCTGTGACCTGCCTGGCTGTGACCCATCCCGGCACGCGCCACCGCGCCGGCCCGGGACCCGGTCTCCCGGACGCGAGTCAGTCGACCCGACAGCTGGTATTTTTTGGTATCCCCTAATGTCAAGTAGGTTAGGAGTTGTACTTGTGTCCTGAGTTTGTAAATTCATTGGATGATATTAAAACCATAAGTTGAAACAAACTAATCACGATGTGGTTTCTTTGTATTTGTATTATATATATTGTTTTTTTTCTCGTTTAAACGTCAAGGTACGGATTATAGCATTGCGCTTACTGTGATTGGAGTGCTCACACAATTATTCTTTCTTGTTTTCTCTCTCTCTCTTGTAAGAATGAAACGTATGTGTAAAGCGTAGAACGTGATGTAGAACGTGAACGCATAGAACGTGAAAATGTGCACCATACAATTTGCTGGCCGTAAATTGTGTTGTACTTCTTATTTGTTCGTAAACTGAAAGAAACGTTTTTTTTTTCGCCATTTAGCAGTGCTGCTCGCTGCCGCCGCTGCTTCCATCTGCTCACCATGCGCCTCAGCCGTCGCAGCCGTCACCTCTCCGGGGGCCGGCACCCGTCGCTGTATCTGGACCTGCGCAACTCTCTCAAAACTCCGGACCGCCGACCGACCGTCGTCGTCGCTGAGACTCCTCACCTCACTCACCACACGGACATCTCAACACACATATCAGCATACAGCAACGACTCGCACACCCCAGCTGCTGGTAACTACTCACCTGTTTGTGCTAAACTCAACTCAACATATCACGCATTGCAAATTACATCCAACAAACGTTGGTTTCGCTTAGGTCTCTTCAAAGACAAAAATACTCAACTTCTAATAAGCGGAATAGAATCAAATCCGGGACCAGAAACAACACGCCAACTTGCAGCTTGTCATTTAAATATTAACAGCGTCACTGCAGAAAACAAAATAGACGAGCTTCATCAGTTTGTTGAAACCAATAACATCAAAATTTTAGCCCTCACCGAAACAAAGCTAAACAACACCGTAGCGGACAATCTGTACTCGCTCAGTGGCTTCCACTCACCCATGATTAAACATAGAACGCGCCACGGAGGAGGAGTAGCCCTCTATATTCATAAATCTCTGCCTTTCCAAAAACTACAAAACTTCGACTGCGATGAGGAATGGGTATGGGCAAAAATCAAAACGAAAAACTTTACCTTGCTGATATGTTGTGTCTATCTTCCTCCTAATCTCTTTGCAGACAGACTACAACGTTTCATTGACAATTTCTCTGAATTTGTAAGTCAGGCACATACTCACGAACCCACAGCAACTCTCGTTCTCGGGGACATAAATGCTGGCAACATTTACCTCCGAAACGGCATTTACCAACACAGTGGCGTAACTTCTTTCGATCGTCAGCTTAAAAACACCGCAGACACGTTAGGCCTCTACCAAATCATCGATCAACCAACCAGAATCACTCAAAACTGCGCGAACTTGCGAGATCTCTTTTTTACTAGTAACGAACGAATCATCGTAAATAGTGGAACTCTATCACCATTCGCAAACCTCGACCACTTTCCCATTTACGCAACACTTGACATCTCGCCACCAACTGAACAAACACAAACAGTTCATAAAATAATATGGGACTACTCCAAAACGGACACAGAACTACTAACCAGACGTTTGCTAGACACCGACTGGACATCTATTCTAGACAACGATATCGACACGGCAACGACTCAATTCATCTGTACCCTACACGAAGCCGCCATTTCATCAATTCCAACTATCAACAGAAACCACAAAAGTAATCAGAAACCATGGGTGACAACAGAACTGCGGAAAAACATCCGGAGACGAGACCGCCTATTCAAACTAGCTAAACAGAAACCGACAGAATATAACTGGAATAGATGGCGCTTTCAACGGAACCTAGTGACATCTATCAACAGACGACTTAAACACGAACACATGCGCAGACTGGTCCAGAAACTTATCACACACAAACGAGACCCGTACAAATACCACCAGACACTCCGCACTATCACAGGACGACAACGTGACGACACTATCCCCCCACTAGCACGACCTGACGGAGACATCGTAACTGACGACTTCGACAAAACGACGTTACTTAACGACTACTTCGCCTCGCAGTCCACAGTACACGTACCCAACACACACGTACCTCCACAGAATAACATCAACACAGCACCGGTACCCGCTCTTGATAACATAGAGACAACGGAAAACGAAGTATTACAAATTTTAAATTCTCTCGATGTAAACAAATCAACTGGCCCTGATAACCTTCCAGTAAAACTGCTAAAAATGACTGCGCTTCTAATCGCAAAGCCTCTCTCCCAGTTATTTAACATGTCTTTGTCTTCAGGAAAGTACCCCAACGCATTTAAGGAAGCTAACGTAAGGCCAATCTTCAAAAATAAAGGCTCCCCTTCAGACTACACCGGCTACCGGCCCATTAGTATTCTTTCGGCTCTATCCAAAGTGTTCGAAAAAATTGTTTACAAAAACATATACATACATCTAACCATAAACTCTTTACTCACTGAAAAACAGAGCGGGTACCGAAAACACCACAATACTGAACAGCAACTCTTGTACCTGACGCACAACTTGTACGACTCACTGGACTCCGGACGCGACTTTACCGCTATCTACCTCGACATAGCAAAATATTTCGACAAAATTTGGCACAAAGGCCTTCTACACAAATATAAAAATGACTTCGGACTCCGCGGAAAGCTCCTGGAATGGTTAACCTCATATTTAAAAGATAGGAAGCAACGGGTTCAAATTAACGGCACTTTTTCCGAATCCAAAATTATTAATGCGGGTTGTCCACAAGGGTCCGTGATGGGACCATTACTAGCACTCATGTATCTCGACGGACTATCTAAAAAAACGACAAACGACGTTCTCTTCTTCGCGGACGACACCTCTCTCTACGCTTCCCACGGGACGTCTGACATGCACGCGACTCAACTCTCACTCCAGCAAGACCTCGACGAAATCGACAAATATGGTCAAGAATGGGCAATAACATTCAACAGTTCCAAAACTATTCAACAAACATTCTCCCACAAAGCCAACTGTCAGCCGCCAGCATTGAATTTCGGTGGTGAGCCCATCCCAATTCACGAAGCTCACAAACATCTAGGCATGACGTTCTCTACAGATTTGAGATTTCACGAACATGTGAACGAAATTTGTCGCAAGGTAAATAAAACGCTCAGCCCATTATATCCTATCGCAAAATATCTCCCGCGGCCCATTCTTGACCAAATCTACAAAATTTACGTGCGACCCCACTTTGACTACTGCGACACCATCTACGACGGACACATCACAGTACAAGACGCCACCCGACTTGAGACACTACAGAACCGCGCAGCTAGACTAACGACTGGGACGCTATTCAGGACATCTACGGACAAACTTCGATCTGACCTGGGATGGGAGAGACTATCGACAAGACGACATATCCATAGACTGACACTCTACCACAAACTGAGCAGCCCAGCACACCACACACCTTCGTACCTCATACAACTCATGCCACGTACACGCGCTCAAGACACCAACAGATCACTCAGAAACGAAAACACAAACACACAAGCCCCAGTCAACACAACATCTCATCAACGATCCTTTTTTAATGCCACTGTCAAGCAGTGGAACAAGATCCCCAACACAACACGACTTCTCACCCATCACGCATTCAAAAAACAAGTTACCAAGCAGCTGGGACTGCCTGCACCACCTGCCTACTACTCGATAGGAACAAAAGAACACAATATTTTACACACAAGGCTAAGAACACAAATGTCATTTCTCAACTCGCATCGATTCCAGGTGCAGAAAACAGACTCGCCATCATGCTCTTGCGGATATCACACTGAAGACAACCGTCATTTCGTACTCCACTGCCCGGAATACACACGCCAACGACAAACTCTATTTGACAACATTGCACACAAGATACACAACTTTACTCAACATTCACCCTCAAACCAACTTGACACACTTTTATATGGTGCAAATCTCAGCGACGGAGACGGTCGCGAGGTTGCCCGGCAGTTCCAAATTTTCTTACATGCATCTGGACGTTTCTTTGAAAACTAGAACTGCGCGGCGGGTGTCGTGTCCCTGGCAGGGGCCGGCTGGGTAGGCTGACGCGGTGTTTCTCTCGCTTGCGCTGTTTCGGCTCGTGGCGGAGGTCGTGAATACTGAATTGTGACTGGAACTATTTCAGAACTAGTGCTCAAACCCAAGCACAGTAATTGTGCTTTTGTGCTAGTTCTGCCTTGTTTTTCTCTTTGAGTGACTCGTTTAAGCAATAAACAAGATGATGATGATGATGATGATGATCCTCTCCACCCGACCCTCAGACGGTGATTTTACTGACTCCATCCTATCCTCTCCATCCTATCCTCAGACGGTGATTCTACTGACTCCATCCTATCCTCTCCACCCTACTCTCATACGGTGATTCTACCCACTCCATCCTATCCTCTCCACCCGACCCTCAGACGGTGATTCTACCCACTCCATCCTATCCTCTCCACCCGACCCTCAGACGGTGATTCTACTGACTCCATCCTATCCTCTCCACCCGACCCTCAGACGGTGATTCTACTGACTCCATCCTATCCCCTCCACCCGACCCTCAGACGGTGATTCTACCCACTCCATCCTATCCTCTCCACCCGACCCTCAGACGGTGATTCTACTGACTCCATCCTATCCTCTCCACCCGACCCTCAGACGGTGATTCTACTGACTCCATCCTATCCTCTCCACCCGACCCTCAGACGGTGATTCTACCCACTCCATCCTATCCTCTCCACCCGACCCTCAGACGGTGATTCTACCCACTCCATCCTATCCTCTCCACCCGACCCTCAGACGGTGATTCTACTGACTCCATCCTATCCTCTCCACCCGACCATCAGACGGTGATTCTACTGACTCCATCCTATCCTCTCCACCCGACCCTCAGACGGTGATTCTACCCACTCCATCCTATCCTCTCCACCCGACCCTCAGACGGTGATTCTACCCACTCCATCCTATCCTCTCCACCCGACCCTCAGACGGTGATTCTACTGACTCCATCCTATCCTCTCCACCCGACCCTCAGACGGTGATTCTACCCACCCCATCCTATCCTCTCCACCCGACCCTCAGACGGTGATTCTATCCACCCCATCCTATCATCTCCACCCGACCCTCAGACGGTGATTCTACCCACTCCATCCTATCCTCTCCACCCGACCCTCAGACGGTGATTCTACCCACCCCAACCTATCCCCTCCACCCGACCCTCAGACGGTGATTCTACTGACTCCATCCTATCCTCTCCACCCGACCCTCAGACGGTGATTCTACTGACTCCATCCTATCCCCTCCACCCGACCCTCAGACGGTGATTCTATCCACTCCATCCTATCCTCTCCACCCTACCCTCAGATGGTGATTCTATCCACTCCATCCTATCCTCTCCACCCGACCCTCAGACGGTGATTCTACTGACTCCATCCTATCCCCTCCATCCTATCCTCAGACGGTGATTCTACTGACTCCATCCTATCCTCTCCACCCGACCCTCAGACGGTGATTCTACCCACTCCATCCTATCCTCTCCATCCTATCCTCAGACGGTGATTCTACTGACTCCATCCTATCCTCTCCACCCGACCTTCAGACGGTGATTCTACCCACTCCATCCTATCCTCTCCACCCTACCCTCATACGGTGATTCTACTGACTCCATCCTATCCTCTCCACCCTACCCTCATACGGTTTTTCTACTGACTCCATCCTATCCTCTCCACCCTACCCTCAGACGGTGATTCTACTGACTCCATCCTATCCTCTCCACCCTACCCTCATACGGTGATTCTATCCACCCCATCCTATCCTCTCCACCCGACCCTCAGACGGTGATTCTACTGACTCCATCCTATCCTCTCCACCCGACCCTTAGACGGTGATTCTACTGACTCCATCCTATCCTCTCCACCCGACCCTCAGACGGTGATTCTACTGACTCCATCCTATCCTCTCCATCCGACCCTCAGACGGTGATTCTACTGACTCCATCCTATCCTCTCCACCCGACCCTCAGACGGTGATTCTACTGACTCCATCCTATCCCCTCCACCCTACCCTCATACGGTGATTCTATCCACCCCATCCTATCCTCTCCACCCGACCCTCAGACGGTGATTCTACTGACTCCATCCTATCCTCTCCATCCTATCCTCAGACGGTGATTCTACTGACTCCATCCTATCCTCTCCACCCGACCCTCAGACGGTGATTCTACCCACCCCATCCCATCCTCTCCACCCGACCCTCATACGGTGATTCTACTGACTCCATCCTATCCTCTCCACCCGACTCTCAGACGGTGATTCTACCCACTCCATCCTATCCCCTCCACCCGACCCTCAGACGGTGATTCTACCCACTCCATCCTATCCTCTCCACCCGACCCTCAGACGGTGATTCTACTGACTCCATCCTATCCTCTCCATCCTATCCTCAGACGGTGATTCTACTGACTCCATCCTATCCTCTCCACCCGACCCTCAGACGGTGATTCTACTGACTCCATCCTATCTTCTCCACCTGACCCTCAGACGGTGATTCTACTGACTCCATCCTATCCTCTCCACCCCACCCTCAGACGGTGATTTTACCCACTCCATCCTATCCTCTCCACCCGACCCTCAGACGGTGATTCTACCCACCCCATCCTATCCTCTCCACCCTACCCTCAGACGGTGATTTTACCCACTCCATCCTATCCTCTCCACCCGACCCTCAGACGGTGATTCTACTGACTCCATCCTATCCTCTCCATCCTATCCTCAGACGGTGATTCTACTGACTCCATCCTATCCTCTCCATCCTATCCTCAGACGGTGATTCTACTGACTCCATCCTATCCTCTCCATCCTATCCTCAGACGGTGATTCTACTGACTCCATCCTATCCTCTCCATCCTATCCTCAGACGGTGATTCTACTGACTCCATCCTATCCTCTCCACCCGACCCTCAGACGGTGATTCTACCCACCCCATCCTATCCTCTCCACCCGACCCTCAGACGGTGATTCTACTGACTCCATCCTATCCTCTCCACCCGACCCTCAGACGGTGATTCTACCCACCCCATCCTATCCTCTCCACCCGACCCTCAGACGGTGATTCTACTGACCCCATCCTATCCTCTCCACCCGACCCTCAGACGGTGATTCTACTGACTCCATCCTATCCTCTCCACCCGACCCTCAGACGGTGATTCTACCCACCCCATCCTATCTTCTCCACCCGACCCTCAGACGGTGATTCTACTGACTCCATCCTATCCTCTCCACCCGACCCTCAGACGGTGATTCTACTGACTCCATTCTATCCTCTCCACCCGACCCTCAGACGGTGATTCTACTGACTCCATCCTATCCTCTCCACCCGACCCTCAGACGGTGATTCTACTGACTCCATCCTATCCTCTCCACCCGACCCTCAGACGGTGATTCTACTGACTCCATCCTATCCTCTCCACCCGACCATCAGACGGTGATTCTACTGACTCCATCCTATCCTCTCCACCCTACCCTCATACGGTGATTCTATCCACCCCATCCTATCCTCTCCACCCGACCCTCAGACGGTGATTCTACTGACGCCATGCTATCCTCTCCATCCTATCCTCAGACGGTGATTCTACTGACTCCATCCTATCCTCTCCACCCGACCCTCAGACGGTGATTCTACTGACTCCATCCTATCCTCTCCACCCGACCCTCAGACGGTGATTCTACTGACTCCATCCTATCCTCTCCTTCCGACCCTCAGACGGTGATTCTACTGACTCCATCCTATCCTCTCCACCCGACCATCAGACGGTGATTCTACTGACTCCATCCTATCCTCTCCACCCTACCCTCATACGGTGATTCTATCCACCCCATCCTATCCTCTCCACCCGACCCTCATACGGTGATTCTATCCACCCCATCCTATCCTCTCCACCCGACCCTCAGACGGTGATTCTACTGACTCCATCCTATCCTCTCCACCCGACCCTCAGACGGTGATTCTACTGACCCCATCCTATCCTCTCCACCCTACCCTCATACGGTGATTCTATCCACCCCATCCTATCCTCTCCACCCGACCCTCAGACGGTGATTCTACTGACTCCATCCTATCCTCTCCATCCTATCCTCAGACGGTGATTCTACTGACTCCATCCTATCCTCTCCACCCGACCCTCAGACGGTGATTCTACTGACTCCATCCTATCCCCTCCACCCTACCCTCATACGGTGATTCTATCCACCCCATCCTATCCTCTCCACCCGACCCTCAGACGGTGATTCTACTGACTCCATCCTATCCTCTCCATCCTATCCTCAGACGGTGATTCTACTGACTCCATCCTATCCTCTCCACCCGACCCTCAGACGGTGATTCTACTGACTCCATCCTATCCTCTCCACCCGACCCTCAGACGGTGATTCTACTGACTCCATCCTATCCTCTCCATCCGACCCTCAGACGGTGATTCTACTGACTCCATCCTATCCTCTCCACCCGACCCTCAGACGGTGATTCTACTGACTCCATCCTATCCTCTCCACCCGACCCTCAGACGGTGATTCTACTGACTCCATCCTATCCCCTCCATCCGACCCTCAGACGGTGATTCTACTGACTCCATCCTATCCTCTCCACCCGACCTTCAGACGGTGATTCTACTGACTCCATCCTATCCTCTCCACCCGACCCTCAGACGGTGATTCTACTGACTCCATCCTATCCCCTCCACCAGACCCTCATACGGTGATTCTACTGACTCCATCCTATCCTCTCCACCCTACCCTCAGACGGTGATTCTACTGACTCCATCCTATCCTCTCCATGCTATCCTCAGACGGTGATTCTACTGACTCCATCCTATCCTCTCCACCCTACCCTCAGACGGTGATTCTACTGACTCCATCCTATCCTCTCCACCCGACCCTCAGACGGTGATTCTACTGACTCCATCCTATCCTCTCCATCCTACCCTCAGACGGTGATTCTACTGACTCCATCCTATCCTCTCCATCCTATCCTCAGACGGTGATTCTACTGACTCCATCCTATCCCCTCCATCCGACCCTCAGACGGTGATTCTACTAACTCCATCCTATCCTCTCCACCCGACCCTCAGACTGTGATTCTACTGACTCCATCCTATCCCCTCCACCCGACCCTCAGAAGGTGATTCTACCCACCCCATCCTATCCCCTCCACCCGACCCTCAGACTGTAATTCTACTGACTCCATCCTATCCTCTCCACCCGACCCTCAGACGGTGATTCTACTGACTCCATCCTATCCTCTCCACCCGACCCTCAGACTGTGATTCTACTGACTCCATCCTATCCCCTCCACCCGACCCTCAGACGGTGATTCTACTGACTCCATCCTATCCTCTCCACCCGACCCTCAGACGGTGATTCTACTGACTCCATCCTATCCTCTCCATCCTACCCTCAGACGGTGATTCTACTGACTCCATCCTATCCTTTCCATCCTATCCTCAGACGGTGATTCTACTGACTCCATCCTATCCCCTCCACCCGACCCTCAGACGGTGATTCTACTGACTCCATCCTATCCTCTCCATCCGACCCTCAGACTGTGATTCTAATGACTCCATCCTATCCTCTCCATCCTACCCTCAGACGGTGATTCTACTGACTCCATCCTATCCTCTCCACCCGACCCTCAGACGGTGATTCTACTGACTCCATCCTATCCCCTCCATCCGACCCTCAGACGGTGATTCTACTGACTCCATCCTATCCCCTCCACCCGACCCTCAGAAGGTGATTCTATCCACCCCATCCTATCCTCTCCACCCTACCCTCAGACGGTGATTCTACTGACTCCATCCTATCCTCTCCACCCGACCCTCATACGGTGATTCTACTGACTCCATCCTATCTTCTCCACCCGACCCTCAGACGGTGATTCTACCCACTCCATCCTATCCCCTCCACCCGACCCTCAGACGGTGATTCTACCCACTCCATCCTATCCTCTCCACCCGACCCTCAGACGGTGATTCTACTGACTCCATCCTATGCTCTCCATCCTACCCTCAGACGGTGATTCTACTGACTCCATCCTATCCTCTCCATCCTATCCTCAGACGGTGATTCTACTGACTCCATCCTATCCTCTCCACCCTACCCTCAGACGGTGATTCTACCCACTCCATCCTATCCCCTCCACCCGATCCTCAGACGGTGATTCTATCCACTCCATCCTATCCTCTCCACCCTACCCTCAGATGGTGATTCTACTGACTCCATCCTATCCTCTCCATCCTATCCTCAGACGGTGATTCTACTGACTCCATCCTATCCTCTCCACCCGACCCTCAGACGGTGATTCTACCCACCCCATCCTATCCTCTCCACCCGACCCTCAGACGGTGATTCTACCCACTCAATCCTATCCTCTCCACCCGACCCTCAGACGGTGATTCTACCCACCCCATCCTATCCTCTCCACCCGACCCTCAGACGGTGATTCTACCCACCCCATCCTATCCTCTCCATCCTATCCTCAGACGGTGATTCTACCCACCCCATCCTATCCCCTCCACCCGACCCTCAGACGGTGATTCTACTGACTCCATCCTATCCTCTCCATCCTATCCTCAGACGGTGATTCTACCCACTCCATCCTATCCTCTCCACCCGACCCTCAGACGGTGATTCTACTGACTCCATCCTATCCTCTCCACCCGACCCTCAGACGGTGATTCTACCCACTCCATCCTATCCTCTCCACCCGACCCTCAGACGGTGATTCTACCCACTCCATCCTATCCTCTCCACCCGACCCTCAGACGGTGATTCTACCCACTCCATCCTATCCTCTCCATCCTATCCTCAGACGGTGATTCTAATGACTCCCTCCTATCCTCTCCATCCTATCCTCAGACGGTGATTCTACTGACTCCATCCTATCCTCTCCACCCTACCCTCAGACGGTGATTCTACTGACTCCATCCTATCCTCTCCATCCTATCCTCAGACGGTGATTCTACTGACTCCATCCTATCCTCTCCATCCTATCCTCAGACGGTGATTCTACTGACTCCATCCTATCCTCTCCACCCTACTCTCATACGGTGAATCTACCCACTCCTTCCTATCCTCTCCACCCGACCCTCAGACGGTGATTCTCCCCACTCCATCCTATCCTCTCCACCCGACCCTCAGACGGTGATTCTACTGACCCCATCCTATCCTCTCCACCCTACCCTCAGATGGTGATTCTACTGACTCCATCCTATCCTCTCCATCCTATCCTCAGACGGTGATTCTCCCCACTCCATCCTATCCTCTCCACCCGACCCTCAGACGGTGATTCTACCCACTCCATCCTATCCTCTCCACCCTACCCTCAGACGGTGATTCTACTGACTCCATCCTATCCTCTCCATCCTATCCTCAGACGGTGATTCTACTGACTCCATCCTGTCCTCTCCACCCGACCCTCAGACGGTGATTCTATCCACTCCATCCTATCCTCTCCACCCTACCCTCAGACGGTGATTCTACTGACTCCATCCTATCCTCTCCATCCTATCCTCAGACGGTGATTCTACTGACTCCATCCTATCCCCTCCACCCTACCCTCAGACGGTGATTCTACCCACTCCATCCTATCCTCTCCACCCTACTCTCATACGGTGATTCTACTGACTCCATCCTATCCTCTCCACCCGACCCTGAGACGGTGATTCTACCCACTCCATCCTATCCTCTCCACCCTACCCTCAGACGGTGATTCTACCCACTCCATCCTATCCTCTCCACCCGACCCTCAGACGGTGATTCTACCCACTCCATCCTATCCTCTCCACCCGACCCTCAGACGGTGATTTTACCCACTCCATCCTATCCTCTCCACCCGACCCTCAGACGGTGATTCTACCCACTCCATCCTATCCTCTCCACCCGACCCTGAGACGGTGATTCTACTGACTCCATCCTATCCTCTCCACCCGACCCTCAGACGGTGATTCTATCCACTCCATCCTATCCTCTCCACCCGACCCTCAGACGGTGATTCTACCCACTCCATCCTATCCCCTCCACCCGACCCCCAGACGGTGATTCTACTGACTCCATCCTATCCTCTCCACCCGACCCTCAGACGGTGATTCTACCCACTCCATCCTATCCTCTCCACCCGACCCTGAGACGGTGATTCTACCCACTCCATCCTATCCTCTCCACCCGACCCTCAGACGGTGATTTTACCCACTCCATCCTATCCTCTCCACCCGACCCTCAGACGGTGATTCTACCCACTCCATCCCATCCTCTCCACCCGACCCTGAGACGGTGATTCTACTGACTCCATCCTATCCTCTCCACCCGACCCTCAGACGGTGATTCTATCCACTCCATCCTATCCTCTCCACCCGACCCTCAGACGGTGATTCTACTGACTCCATCCTATCCTCTCCACCCGACCCTCAGACGGTGATTCTACTGACTCCATCCTATCTTCTCCACCCGACCCTCAGACGGTGATTCTACTGACTCCATCCTATCCTCTCCACCCGACCCTCAGACGGTGATTCTACTGACTCCATCCTATCTTCTCCACCTGACCCTCAGACGGTGATTCTACTGACTCCATCCTATCTTCTCCACCCGACCCTCAGACGGTGATTCTACTGACTCCATCCTATCTTCTCCACCCGACCCTCAGACGGTGATTCTACTGACTCCATCCTATCCTCTCCACCCGACCCTCAGACGGTGATTCTACTGACTCCATCCTATCTTCTCCACCCGACCCTCAGACGGTGATTCTACTGACTCCATCCTATCTTCTCCACCCGACCCTCAGACGGTGATTCTACTGACTCCATCCTATCTTCTCCACCCGACCCTCAGACGGTGATTCTACTGACTCCATCCTATCCTCTCCACCCGACCCTCAGACGGTGATTCTACTGACTCCATCTTATCCTCTCCACCCGACCCTCAGACGGTGATTCTACTGACTCCATCCTATCTTCTCCACCCGACCCTCAGACGGTGATTCTACTGACTCCATCCTATCCTCTCCACCCGACCCTCAGACGGTGATTCTACCCACTCCATCCTATCCCCTCCACCCTACCCTCAGACGGTGATTCTACTGACTCCATCCTATCCTCTCCACCCGACCCTCAGACGGTGATTCTACCCACTCCATCCTATCCTCTCCACCCGACCCTCAGACGGTGATTCTACTGATTCCATCCTATCCTCTCCACCCAACCCTCAGACGGTGATTCTACTGATTCCATCCTATCCTCTCCACCCGACCCTCAGACAGTGATTCTACTGACTCCATCCTATCCTCCCCAACCGACCCTCAGACGGTGATTCTACTGACTCCATCCTATCCTCTCCACCCGACCCTCAGACGGTGATTCTACCCACCCCATCCTATCCTCTCCATCCTATCCGCAGACGGTGATTCTACTGACTCCATCCTATCCTCTCCATCCTATCCTCAGACGGTGATTCTACTGACTCCATCCTATCCTCTCCACCCTACTCTCATACGGTGATTCTACCCACTCCATCCTATCCTCTCCACCCGACCCTCAGACGGTGATTCTACCCACTCCATCCTATCCTCTCCACCCGACCCTCAGACGGTGATTCTACTGACTCCATCCTATCCTCTCCACCCGAACCTCAGACGGTGATTCTACTGACTCCATCCTATCCTCTCCACCCGACCCTCAGACGGTGATTCTACCCACTCCATCCTATCCTCTCCACCCGACCCTCAGACGGTGATTCTACCCACTCCATCCTATCCTCTCCACCCGACCCTCAGATTGTGATTCTACTGACTCCATCCTATCCTCTCCATCCAACCCTCAGACGGTGATTCTACTGACCCCATCCTATCCTCTCCACCCGACCCTCAGACGGTGATTCTACCCACCCCATCCTATCCTCTCCACCCGACCCTCAGACGGTGATTCTACCCACTCCATCCTATCCTCTCCACCCTACCCTCAGACAATGATTCTATCCACTCCATCCTATCCTCTCCACCCGACCCTCAGACGGTGATTCTATCCACCCCATCCTATCCTCTCCACCCGACCCTCAGACGGTGATTCTACCCACTCCATCCTATCCTCCTCACCCGACCCTCAGACGGTGATTCTATCCACCCCATCCTATCCTCTCCACCCGACCCTCAGACGGTGATTCTACTGACTCCATCCTATCCCCTCCATCCTATCCTCAGACGGTGATTCTACTGACTCCATCCTATCCTCTCCACCCGACCCTCAGACGGTGATTCTACCCACTCCATCCTATCCTCTCCACCCTACCCTCATACGGTGATTCTACTGACTCCATCCTATCCTCTCCACCCTACCCTCATACGGTTTTTCTACTGACTCCATCCTATCCTCTCCACCCTACCCTCAGACGGTGATTCTACTGACTCCATCCTATCCTCTCCACCCTATCCTCAGACGGTGATTCTACCCACTCCATCCTATCCCCTCCACCCGACCCTCAGACGGTGATTCTACTGACTCCATCCTATCCTCTCCACCCTATCCTCAGACGGTGATTCTACCCACTCCATCCTATCCCCTCCACCCGACCCTCAGACGGTGATTCTACTGACTCCATCCTATCTTCTCCACCCGACCCTCAGACGGTGATTCTACTGACTCCATCCTATCCTCTCCACCCGACCCTCAGACGGTGATTCTACTGACTCCATCCTATCCTCTCCACCCGACCCTCAGACGGTGATTCTACTGACTCCATCCTATCCTCTCCACCCGACCCTCAGACGGTGATTCTACTGACTCCATCCTATCCCCTCCATCCGACCCTCAGACGGTGATTCTACCTACCCCATCCTATCCTCTCCACCCGACCCTCAGACGGTGATTCTACTGACTCCATCCTATCCTCTCCACCCGACCCTCAGACGGTGATTCTACTGACTCCATCCTATCCTCTCCACCCTATCCTCAGACGGTGATTCTACCCACTCCATCCTATCCCCTCCACCCGACCCTCAGACGGTGATTCTACTGACTCCATCCTATCCTCTCCACCCGACCCTCAGACGGTGATTCTACTGACTCCATCCTATCCTCTCCACCCGACCCTCAGACGGTGATTCTACTGACTCCATCCTATCCTCTCCATCCGACCCTCAGACGGTGATTCTACTGACTCCATCCTATCCTCTCCACCCGACCCTCAGACGGTGATTCTACCCACTCCATCCTATCCTCTCCATCCTATCCTCAGACGGTGATTCTACCCACTCCATCCTATCCTCTCCACCCGACCCTCAGACGGTGATTCTACTGACTCCATCCTATCCTCTCCACCCGACCCTGAGACGGTGATTCTACTGACTCCATCCTATCCTCTCCACCCGACCCTCAGACGGTGATTCTACTGACTCCATCCTATCTTCTCCACCCGACCCTCATACGGTGATTCTACTGACTCCATCCTATCCTCTCCACCCTACCCTCAGACGGTGATTCTACTGACTCCATCCTATCCTCTCCACCCGACCCTCAGACGGTGATTCTACCCACTCCATCCTATCCTCTCCACCCGACCATCAGACGGTGATTCTACCCACCCCATCCTATCTTCTCCACCCGACCCTCAGACGGTGATTCTACTGACTCCATCCTATCCCCTCCATCCGACCCTCAGACAGTGATTCTACAGACTCCATCCTATCCTCTCCACCCGACCCTCAGACGGTGATTCTACTGACTCCATCCTATCCCCTCCATCCGACCCTCAGACGGTGATTCTACAGACTCCATCCTATCCTCTCCACCCGACCCTCAGACGGTGATTCTACTGACTCCATCCTATCTTCTCCACCCGACCCTCAGACGGTGATTCTACTGACTCCATCCTATCCTCTCCACCCGACCCTCAGACGGTGATTCTACCCACTCCATCCTATCCTCTCCATCCTATCCTCAGACGGTGATTCTACTGACCCCATCCTATCCTCTCCACCCGACCCTCAGACGGTGATTCTACTGACTCCATCCTATCCTCTCAACCTGACCCTCAGACGGTGATTCTACCCACTCCATCCTATCCCCTCCACCCGACCCTCAGACGGTGATTTTACCCACTCCATCCTATCCTCTCCACCCGACCCTCAGACGGTGATTCTACTGACTCCATCCTATCCTCTCCACCCGACCCTCATACGGTGATTCTATCCACTCCATCCTATCCTCTCCACCCGACCCTCATACGGTGATTCTATCCACTCCATCCTATCCTCTCCACCCGACCCTCAGACGGTATTCTACTGACTCCATCCTATCCCCTCCACCCGACCCTCAGACGGTGATTCTACCCACTCCATCCTATCCTCTCCACCCGACCCTCAGACGGTGATTCTACTGACTCCAGCCTATCCTCTCCACCCGACCCTCATACGGTGATTCTATCCACTCCATCCTATCCTCTCCACCCGACCCTCATACGGTGATTCTACTGACTCCATCCTATCCTCTCCACCCGACCCTCAGACGGTGATTCTACCCACTCCATCCTATCCTCTCCACCCGACCCTCAGACGGTGATTCTACTGACTCCATCCTATCCTCTCCACCCGACCCTCAGACGGTGATTCTATTGACTCCATCCTATCCTCTCCACCCGACCTTCATACGGTGATTCTACTGACTCCATCCTATCCCCTCCACCCGACCCTCAGACGGTGATTCTACCCACTCCATCCTATCCTCTCCACCCGACCCTCAGACGGTGATTCTACTGACTCCATCCTATCCTCTCCACCCGACCCTCATACGGTGATTCTACTGACTCCATCCTATCCCCTCCACCCGACCCTCATACGGTGATTCTACTGACTCCATCCTATCCTCTCCACCCGACCCTCAGACGGTGATTCTACTGACTCCATCCTATCCTCTCCATCCTATCCTCAGACGGTGATTCTACTGACTCCATCCTATCCCCTCCACCCGACCCTCATACGGTGATTCTACCCACTCCATCCTATCCTCTCCACCCGACCCTCAGACGGTGATTCTACTGACTCCATCCTATCCTCTCCATCCGACCCTCAGACGGTGATTCTACTGACTCCATCCTATCCTCTCCACCCGACCCTCATACGGTGATTCTACTGACTCCATCCTATCCCCTCCACCCGACCCTCAGACGGTGATTCTACCCACTCCATCCTATCCTCTCCACCCGACCCTCAGACGGTGATTCTACCCACTCCATCCTATCCTCTCCACCCGACCCTCAGACGGTGATTCTACCCACTCCATCCTATCCCCTCCACCCGACCCTCAGACGGTGATTCTACCGACTCCACCCTTCCTGCTCATGTAGGAACTACATTGCGATACTCATCTCTTTTCCCGTCCCGGCTCGGTTAGGTCATACTTATTCTTCCGTATCTAGTCTCCAAGTGGAAGAGTCGAGCTATCACATGATTTCGGCCAAATGGCTGCACTTGGATAAAATCAGATCATCAGACTGAAGCCAAAGGGAAGGTCAACAACTTATGTGATGAGCCAACCAGAGTTACTAATGTCTGGTCTACTTTGGAGGCTACCTGAGGAGCCTATCTTCTAAATTATGTAGGCTGCAGCCTAGCGGAGAAAGCTAACGCACGTAATGGTCATACTTCAGCCAACTTTCGCCAATCTGGCAGTTTACGGCCAGTTCAAATGAATGTGCTGAGGTGCCGCTAAGTCGGACATTATCACTGCATTAGTCTGTAACTTTGACGGTGTGCACATGGTGCTATTACACACTGCATGAGAGCTCAGCCAGGATAGGGATGGTTCAGCGACTGGAGCTTCTTAGTATCACACTTCATGAGTCGCACGGCTCAGGCCGGTCCATGTATCAGGTCAGAGGCAGTGGTGTACCCAGGATTCACTCCAGGAGGGGGCAATTTTTGTTCAGGGGGCATAAGGTACTACCCCCCCCCCCCCCTCCAAAAAAATCACCGGATTTGGCTCACTATATTTTTAGAGGGACATATTTTCAACAACATTTTTTTTTTTTTTTTTTTTTAAATTGTTTACCAAAGGGGGCACGTACGGACCACCTCCAGTAAATGCCCCGTTTGGCTCCCCTTGGGTACACCTATGGTCAGAGGTAGTGGTATAATCGTAGAAGAACTTTATACAAATCTGGACACATGATGCGACTATTTTCGACTACATGTCTAAAATGCTGACACCTTTCCCAGAACATGTCTATGGGGAGGTAAATTAACCCTCGCCCTACCCCTCGCCTGACAGCCCCCCTCCCCCCACCCCCTGAGGTTTTTCTTGAATAACTTTTGACACATGGGGTGCACCTTGCTGAAAATTTTGCTAGCTGAGTTTACAACAATTATACGTAGGCTGTAAAAATGTAATTGAAATTGGTGAAGAAGTTTGGGAGATAATGTTTTGATGACCTCATGTTGGTAAAAAAATGAGAAATATTGGGAAAATCGTAGAAAACAGAGTTTTAAAGCAAATTGCAAACGCAATTCTCCAAAGATGCAAAATGGCATTCTCTTTAAAATGGCAATCTTTGATTTTCAAAATTTTGGGTTTTTGATTCCTAAAATTAAAAAAAAAACTTCTTCTTTTTTGGAACAATCCCCACAAAATAAATTTTTCAAAGATATTAGAAAAACTGGAATATATGTGAGACAACTGAGTATGGGTAATACCCATACCAAATTTCAAAACAATATCTTCATTTTTGACTGAGTGATGGCGTCCTAAGTGTAAGAAACTGATGACGTCATTTTTAAAAATAATTTTGTTTGACATTTTTGGACAAGATACGAACAAATAATTACCTTTTTTGTATTTCTGAGCCAAAACCGGTCTAGGATCATGCCTTTTTATTTACATTTATCAATTTCTCATTTTGAGGTTTTCTGAAGAGCAAAATCGCTGTTCTGGACGTGGTAAATCCGAGGTCATTCACTTGACCTGGAAGGTCACGCGTTGACCTGAAACTTAAAAATCGCATACTGTTAGATTCCTCTCATAACAGGCAACATGCTGGTTCTTACCGCATTGCTCTAAGTTGCTTGGTTTGGAAGTTAGCAGGGGGCCTGTCAGCCCCCCCCCCTAGGACGAAGGTGAAAAAAAGCTCCCGTAGGACGAGGGTTAAAGCTGATTTTGATACAACCATTCTCACTGACCACACTGAACCTTGTAACGCTGATTTCACATTTCCACCGTGTCACTTTTCACCCTTCTTGAGTTTAAATTGTTCTCATTGCATAGATCGTATGTGGCAGCTGCTGCTTCCGGATCATACCGTTAAGTGCACACGCAAGTGTTCCTCCGCCTCACTCACTTCAATATTGCATACATGTGTCTTGGCATGCATCAAGGGGGGAGATATGTCAGATGTAGCGCTTTCCAACTCGCCCCAAGGTGGTGTTTCCTTCGCCTCCCGCATGGCTGGCTTCCAACAAATATATTGATCTCAAACAACTCATCGGGTTACCAATTGGTAAGCATTTTCTGGATACCATTGCTGCTATCCATGTCTTAATTGCTGCACCAGATTGCCCACCAATGCTGGGATTGCCCAGCACGCAAAACTGCAATATCCTTGATATCGGACTCATGTGGCAGCGCTGGGTTTTCCGTGCCGCATAGGCTGCGATATGACTATGGAGATGACGCTGCCGGGCTAAAACTTTGTTTGACCAAACTACGCTTCCGGGTCGGCACTACCCTTCCAAGTCCCTGGTTACAACTCCCACTCTGTTGATGGTCAGGCGGTGCTGCTACAGAGCCGGCGACTGGACAGCCGATCAATATGATCCAATCACAGCTCGCGGATCACCGTGATCCAATCACAGCTCGCGGATCACCGTGATCCAATCACAGCTCGCGGATCACCGTGATCCGAGCACAGCTCGCGGATCACCGTGATCTGATGTCCGATCTCAGCTCGCAGCTCACCGTGATACGATCACAGCTCGCGGATCACCGTGATCCGATCACAGCTCGCGGATCACCGTGATCCGATGTCCGCTAAAGCTCACCGTGATCCAATCACAGCTCGCAGCTCACCGTGATCCAATCACAGCTCGCGGATCACCGTGATCCGATCTCAACTCACAGCTCACCGTGATCCGATATCAACTCGCAGCCCGCAGCTCACCGTGATCCAATCTCAACTCACAGCTCACCGTGATCCGATCTCAACTCACAGCTCACCGTGATCCGATCTCAACTCGCAGATCACCGTGATCCGATCTCAACTCACAGCTCACCGTGATCCGATCTCAACTCGCAGCCCGCAGCTCACCGTGATCCAATCTCAACTCGCGGCTCACCGTGATCCAATCTCAGCTCACAGCTCACCGTGATCTGATCTCAACTCACAGCTCACCGTGATCCGATCTCAACTCGCAGCTCACCGTGATCCGATCTCAACTCACAGCTCACCGTGATCCGATCTCAACTCGCAGCCCGCAGCTCACCGTGATCCAATCTCAACTCACAGCTCACCGTGATCCGATCTCAACTCACGGCTCACCGTGATCCGATCTCAACTCGCAGCTCACCGTGATCCGATCTCAACTCACAGCTCACCGTGATCCGATCTCAACTCGCAGCCCGCAGCTCACCGTGATCCAATCTCAACTCGCGGCTCACCGTGATCCAATCTCAGCTCACAGCTCACCGTGATCCGATCTCAACTCACAGCTCACCGTGATCCGATCTCAACTCGCAGCTCACCGTGATCCGATCTCAACTCACAGCTCACCGTGATCCGATCTCAACTCGCAGCCCGCAGCTCACCGTGATCCAATCTCAACTCGCGGCTCACCGTGATCCAATCTCAGCTCACAGCTCACCGTGATCCGATCTCAACTCACAGCTCACCGTGATCCGAACTCAACTCGCAGCCCGCAGCTCACCGTAATCCAATCTCAACTCTCAGCCCGCGGCCGACCCGCTGTCAGTGGCACGCTATTAGTCCAGTGCCGGCTGACCCGG
>JAXIVJ010012949.1:0-5000 GCA_036785665.1 Chirona hameri
ATATATATATATATATATATATATATATATATATATATATATATATATATATATATATATATATATATATATATATATATATATATATATATATATATATATATATATATATATATATATATATATATATATATATATATATATATATATATATATATATATATATATATATATATATATATATATATATATATATATATAATATATATATATATATATATATATATATATATATATATATATATATATATATATATATATATATATATATATATATATATATATATATATATATATATATATATATATATATATATATATATATATATATATATATATATATATATATATATATATATATATATATATATAGTTGACCTGCAACCTTAAAATGCATACTGTTGGATTCCTCTCATGACAGGCAACATGCTGGTTCTTACCGCATTGCTCTATGTTGCTTGGTTTGGAAGTTAGCAGGGGGGGGGCTGTCAGCCCCCCGTAGGGCGAAGGTGAGAAAGGGGTAGGGTGAGAGTTAAACCCTTTATATTCGGTACAAGAGATCAGAAATTATCCATATATAAAATGTTCATGAATATTTACATTGTTGTTGCAGATGTTGCAAACGTGACATGTTGTTGCAGAATCGGCCAGAAGAGGCACATGGCCGAATAACACAACATTACATTGAAACCAACTCAACAATTAATCACAAAATAAAATTACAACTAAAACTACCATTTATCTGTCTTTTTGTATTCCCCTCCTTTTCTTTGCAATGGCTGCAACACCCCAGCTATGTTTGCTCGCTACATTATGCGAGTGAGTGCTTGCGTTTTTTTATCTGTGCAATGCTAGTGGAAGAGGTTCGCCCGAGAATATACCGCTCTGAGCTTGATGATCGTAATGATATAATGCTTCGGCGCTGGCCATATAGGAGATGGAACCGAGTCACGCATGTCCGACACCCTTCTCCACTTGCCCATTTCGATTGATACCTCTTAAGTGGGGGATTAGTGGTCTTAAGTGGGGGATTAGTGATCTTAAGTGGGGGATTGTCGATACATTTTGTAACGGCTGAGGCGAGGGGAGGGCTGGCAACAGCGTTACGAAGCGTTATACGTTACACAAGGGGCAGGTTTGGCAGAGACGTTACGTTACGGTGCAAAGTTGAAATGAACCTTTGCTGGGACGCTTTAGCAACACAAATTGACATTAAAGGAAATAGTTCACCTTCGGAAAATTTCAGAACACGATTTTATTATATTTTTTAATACAGTTTCTTTTTTTCTTTTCAAAAATGGTCCTACATCGCGCCAATTCAGGACAGAAGGTCGTAAATTATTAATGTTATGGTGTGCGTTATTGGTCTGCGCATGCTCAGACCAGTGCTGGCACTCTCAGACGGTACGGTATATCATATATGCGCCGCATTCCTTCGCCAAAAAGTCAAATATCTTCGGCTGGAGAGTCTTTTCAGCCGAGAGAAGTTGCAGATAAGGATGTCTCAACACGGGCCACAAAACTGCTATTTCAGTTCAAAATCCCATGTTGAAGGTGAACTATTTCCTTTAACACGAGGGAGTACGAGGTGCATGGACAGAACTTTCTATTCGAATGGTGGGCCTTTGCCCACCAACGTTGTATTTTGAATGTAGGTTTCGCACCACCAACTTTTTTAGAAAGATCCACCAATGACGAGGTCGCCTGCATCGAAGACCAGAACAAGTGTTTAGTATTAAGTTCTGTTCGCCTCCTGTCGCCGTTGGCTCACAAATCAGGTAGGACTGGTGGCGCCACCTTTTGGTAGTAGAACGTAACTAGTTCTATGTATTTCCAAGGCAGATATAGGTGGCGCTACTCTAGCATTGCTCTCCGATGCAAGTAATTAATTATGCGCGTTCAATGGTGCATTGAATTGGCTTATAAGGGCAGCACAACAAATTGGGCATACTGACGTCAATCAACTGAAGCTATCGTTGCGTGACAATAACAAGCTTACAAGGGTTCCGCCACAGGCCTGAAGTTGGGGGGGGGGGGGGGGGGGACGTGAATTCATGAACTTAACGAGATATAGGGCTGAGTATATGGGATATGGTAGAAACCGGGCTCTACCCCTGACCGGGCCTTGACACACGCCTGGCCAGCACCGGGCCCCTGCCTCGATCAGGCCTGACCAAGACCGGGCCCCTGCCAGGTATGGGCCAGAATACGGGTTCTTTTGGTGCGTGCCTCTCAGCAATTTAGGGGGGGGGGGGGGTAGTCGACCCTTTTGATCCCCCTGCGTGCGCCACTGCCAACTTGCCTCGGGATACTGAAACAAATTGTGGCAACGCCACTGCCTAGAGAGGTGACTTGTTGACTAAGTTAGCGTACTTTCCGTTTCTAAAAAGCTGAGCGACTTATACATGTGCATTGCTGCTAAGTTGCAGTGGCATGGCGCTGTTATTTAACCACAGTCCAGAGGGGGGGGGGGGGGGGGGGCTCGAAAGGGCCCCTTCCCGAACGTTGAAAGGACCCCTTCCCAATCGTTGAAAGGGCCTAGCAAAACGGATGAAAAGGCACGTTACAAGGATGGATAATGCAGTATGGCAGGTATGGCATGGGCCATACCAACTTTTAGGAGCTGGAGTTAGTAAACTGAGGGGTCTGCCATTCCAACTTTGAAACCAGCGACACCAGTTTGGAATCAGCTATACCAACTGCAATTTTTTTTAGGTCCAAGCCCTGCAACCCTTAAAGGAATTGCGCCGCGGAGCGGCGAGATAATGTCTAATTGTATGCCCTGGATATGTATTTTTTCCTCTATGACCTCTATTTTTTATCATTTAAGAGTACGGTAAACAAGTGATAAAGATAACTATTTTGCCCAATTATATAGGAAAGTAGCAACCTATAAACATAACAAAAGGGTAAGAAATCACGAATTATGCCATGGTGTAAATATTCTGCCCTGTCACCTGCTGTTGCAAGCCGGCAGCTATGCTTTTGGAAGAGGCTCCATTGTAGCGAGAATCGCATCGTCACGTGTGCACTCAATGCCAATGGCATCCTTTAATGGACTCCTTGCTGCCAATCATTATCAGCTAAGACAGGATTATGCTAGCATGCATTATGCTAGGGGCGTCGTTTTCCGAAAATGATTGGTAGGGCCCCAATGTTAACTTTATACATTTTAAGGTCATTCTTACCATGCAACGCCATAGGTCTAGTGTTAAAATGTGACATTATTGGTAGTGCCCTGGCCCTACCAGGCCTATAGAAAACGACACCCATGCATGCAGCTAGCTGTACGGCGACACAGAATATCGTTAGTGCTTTGAGAATATATTTAGTGCTTTGCTCAACCGCATAGTTGCTGAAGGCGGATGAAAGCAGTGACCGCATGACCGTATGATGACTGAATGACCGTATAAGGCGGATGGAAGCAGTGACCGCATGACCGTATGATGACTGAATGACCGTATAAGGCGGATGGAAGCAGTGACCGCATGACCGTCTGATGACTGAATGACCGTATAAGGCGGATGGAAGCAGTGACCGCATGACCGTATGATGACTGAATGACCGTATAAGGCGGATGGAAGCAGTGACCGCATGACCGTATGATGACTGAATCACCGTATATGGCGGATGGAAGCAGTGATCGTATGACCGTATGATGACTGAATCACCGTATAAGGCAGAATGAAGCAGTGACCGCATGACCGTATGATGACTGAATGACCGTATAAGCCGGATGGAAGCAGTGACCGCATGACCGTATGATGACTGAATGACCGTATAAGGCGGATGGAAGCAGTGACCGCATTACCGTATGATGACTGAATCACCGTAAAAGGCGGATGGAAGCAGTGACTGCATGACCGTATGATGACTGAATGACCGTATAAAGCGGATGTAAGCAGTGACCGCATGATCGTATGATGACTGAATCACCGTATACGGTGGATGGAAGCAGTGATCGTATGACCCTATGATGACTGAATGACCGTATAAGGCAGAATGAAGCAGTGGCCGCATGACCGTATGATGACTGAATGACCGCATAAGGCGGATGGAAGCAGTGACCACATGACCGTATGATGACTGAATGACCGAATAAGGCGGATGGAAACAGTGACCGCATGACCGTATGATGACTGAATCACCGTGTAAGGCGGATGGAAGCAGTGACCGCATGACCGTATGATGACTGAATCACCGTATAAGGCGGATGGAAGCAGTGACCGCATGACCGTATGATGACTCAATGACCGTATAAGGCGGATGGAAGCAGTGACCGTATGCCCGTATGATGACTGAATCACCGTATAAGACGGATGGAAGCAGTGACCGCATGACCGTATGATGACTGAATCACCGTATAAGGCGGAATGAAGCAGTGACCGCATGACCGTATGATGACTGAATCACCGTATAAGGCAGAATGAAGCAGTGACCGCATGACCGTATGATGACTGAATGACTGTATAAGGCAGCAGTGACCGTATGACCGTATGATGACTGAATCACCGTATAAGGCGGATGGAAGCAGTGGCCGCATGATCGTATGATGACTGAATGACCGTATAAGGCAGATGGAAGCAGTGACCGCATGACCGTATGATGACTGAATCACCGTATAAGGCGGATGGAAGCAGTGACCGCATGACCGTATGATGACTGAATCACCGTACAAGGCGGATGGAAGCAGTGACCGCATGACCGTATGATGACTGAATCACCGTATAAGGCAGAATGAAGCAGTGACCGCATGACCGTATGATGGCTGAATGACCGTATAAGGCGGATGGAAGCAGTGACCGTAGACCGTATGATGACTGAATGACCGTATAAGGCGGATGTAAGCAGTGACCGCATGACCTTATGATGACTGAATGACCGTATAAGGCGGATAGAAGCAGTGACCGCATGACCGTATGATGCCTGAATGACCGTATAAGGCGGATGGAAGCAGTGACCGCATGACCGTATGATGACTGAATGACCGTAAAAGGCGG